>PVJH01009460.1:0-78994 GCA_004026705.1 Nesogale talazaci
CTAGGGAAGGGAAAGTTCAAAACAAGCCTCCAGCATTGTGTGTGTGCCAGAAATCAAGGATGCACTCAGAAAACTAATAGGGACATAACTAAAAAGACCAGATTACATTCTCAAATTGTCCAAATTATATCAGTGAGAGCTTTCTGAAACTGGCTTCTGATTCTGTTTGAAATGCCTGTGTCAGAGCATTCACATTAATGCTCTTTCTGCCTCAAGTGCTCTCCCTCTCATATCCCACTGCCTCCCTTCTAGGCTGCCTTCCAATGTCACCTTCTTAAAGAGTTTTCCACTTATCACTCTCTTCCAAATGTTACCACCACCCTGCATTTGTGATCCTCCCCTTATTTTTCCTACTGTACTTCTAAACTTGTATTAAAATTAATTTGTTATCTTGATTTTCCTCTCTCCTTGCAGTCAAATGAATGCCATCAATCATAGATATTCTGGGTTAGTTTTGCTCATTGTCATTCTCTGTAAGACTTTGCGTAGTGTTAAATACCAAGCACATGACCTAAAATACACTTTCAATTAATAAGTGATCTTGATGACATTCATTATCTCACACACTCAAATTTTGTTCATTAAATCACAGATAGTTCCTCTAATATGTCCATCTGCTTTGTGAAATAGAAAGGGGAGAAGTTCCAGAAAGCTAATCATTTATGGACAGTTTAGTTTTTGAGTTATTTTTAGTTTATTCCCCTCATCTGTACTCATTTCTAATAGGCAATCACATCTTGTCAGGCTGTACCCTAAAATGTCTTTAAATATGTCATTTTATTTACATGCTTACTCCCACTACCTAAATTCTGTAGCTCATCATCTTACACCTGGATTACTGAAATAGCCTCTATTCCAGCAACCATACACAAATCATTTTCTGCATCATTCCTTCTTAAATGGGGGTTTAATTTCTTTAAATCACTGCTTTCAAAATGTGACTTCTAAACTCAGAAAATTGTCAATGAATATCCATCCACTTATGAGATAATATCTTGAATTTAGCTTTCAAAATGTTGAAGAATCTGTTTCCATGTTTGCTGATCTCTAACCACTGGCCCAGTTTGCACTTTCCATTCTAAATGATTGCATATTTTATTTTGCTATATGTTCCTTTAATGCTGTTGTGACCCCCAATGTTTTTTTCCTTCTGTGTGTGTATATTCCAGTGAAAGACTACCTGAGGGGATGTCTTAATGTTTTTTTTTCACTAACATTCTTTTGGACTAAACAAAAGCAACCCTTTATTTGCAGTTGAGGGACAATTCTTCAAATGAAACATTACTACCTGACACATGTGTATTACAAGGACTGGAAAGTCAACTTCTGCTGAACCACGATGAAGCTGATGGTAACTCCTATCAAGGAGATCGGCATGGCACGACAGAGGAAAAACAGGTGAGGCTGAGATCATAACAGCAACACAGAAGGAAGGTCTAAAAAGGCCCCTGTCTCCTCCACTCAAACCTGCTCTATATTTAGATCAAATACTATACTTCTCTGAATCATCCGTTAGCTCCAATCTTTCAAATATATTGATGCAAGAATATTAGTGGAAAAAGCTATGATATATGAAGATATAACCTGTACCAAAGATACAATTGATAGTTAGCTCCCTTTTTTGTCACTGTTTCTAGATTTCTGTCATCTTCAGCTCTATGGCTGTGCTGGCAGGAAAGGTTCCGTTATTTTGTAACTAAATTCCTTTGTGTGAGGACATACCTACTTTTCCTTTTGAAGGTGAAATTACTATCATTTAAATTATCTGGAATCTAAGAAATTAACAAAAGAATCAAGACCCCAAATGAAACTCCACTTTCATTGAGTAGATTCATGGAAATTCTATGTGTTGTAGTGCTTCTTTTGTTGGCTTGTTTTTTTTTCCTTTTAAGTAAAGGGACACAAAAAAGAACTTCCAACTTTCTAAATGACAGTTAACTTAAAAAAATTAACAGAACATTGTTTGTTTGTGTCCACTCCATCACAGGCAATTTACCATTTGACATTTAGCATGGTTCAGAGATATCAGCTAATAACTCCATGGTTGCTGTCTACTGGATTTGGTACAACAACAGTGAATTGGCTTTTTCTTGAGGGGTGGTGGGCACTTCTGCTCACACCCCACAGGCAGTCCTGTTCCTCCCCTCCGGCTGACTCACAGCAGCCTATGTGACAGCTCGCTGGAATGGTCTCCTTTATGGAACAGATCTTTTGTTACCTGCAAATCTCACCCTTGGCCTCATAGACATCAGTGTCCAGTCAACAGAGCTACCAACACCAAGGTGCTAAGAGCATAAAGAAGAACAAGTTTAGCTTTTATTTCTTAAGTGAGATCAATGCTTTCCATACATATCCCATGAAAAGAGACAGAGCATAAATGAGAAATGTGAAAGGTTTATGTTCAAAAGGAGAACTCACGATTTCGTTTCATTTGTTCCATGGAGAGCAGCCTTGGTGTAGAAGGAAGTGAGATCATGTTTAGGTTTTGAGGTACATACTGATATTGTCAACACCACCACAGAGATTAAAAGCTGGTCTAAAATATAAGTGCCATTGTTCAGTCAGGTTTTAAAGAGTTAGGGTCAGGGTCAGGGTCAGGGCTAGGTTTAAAAAATATATAGTGTATAGTATGTGTATGTGTGTGTATGTGTGTGTATGTGTGTGTGTATGTGTGTGTGTGTGTGTGTGTATATATTTATAGTGAGCCAACCCAGCTTGTCAAATGCATGCCCTGGAGCCTTTCTGGGTCAGTGGAAAAGGGAAGTAATGCCCCCTCTCACTTACCCATAAGAACTAAAAGATAACTACATGCATGTTTATCTTGATACCTTCCCTAATTCAGTGCCCAAGTACTGCAGATTTAGCCTAGATGAACCTGCAGGGAAAGCAGTTTTCCATCCTTTTTCACAACTCCCACCAGAGCAAAGAAGTTCTCGGCACTTAATGATAGTGGGGGTGGGTGGGGGTGCTGTATTGCTTGTCACATTTGCCAGCAAACCCTTTCATGTAGAAGAATAATTTTCTCATCATCCCCCAGATGTATTCTTTACTTAGTAAGAGAAAGTCCTTCTCTTTTTTTCCATGATAGAGGAGTATAAATGAAGACGTGTGTGTTTGTGTGTGTGTGTATATATACACTCACATACCATTAAGGCGCCCTGGTCATGGATGCAGGTAAATGTGAGCTTGTTGGACACAAGGTTGACATTTCAAGTGCATCAACTGCTTCAAGGGAGAAAAATTAGGCTAAGCACCCCTACAGAGATTCACACAGCCTTGGGAGCCCCATACAAAGTAGTGTTGTGTAAGAACTGGCTTGATGGTAATTGGTAGTATGAGTCAAACATTAAGAGGGAAAAAAACAAAAACATAGCTATGTCAAACCTAAAGAGAAATATAAATACATCTCTTCCATATCTCAGGTATTATTAACACATTGGAAGTTCTTCAAAACAAAGATGAGAATGAAAATAAATAGAGGAACAGCAGCAGTGCTTAGCAGGCAACATGAGTACTCAACATTGTTTGCAAGAACTAGAAGCATGGGATGGGGGAGACACAAGATTCTGATGGCTATTTTCATATTTCAGCAAATCAGAACTGCATTACAAACAGGGAAAGCCAATCCAGAACCCCCCCTCTGCTCATTGTCATTGGTGAATCATGCCTAGGAATGGTAGAATTCTTCCACCTGGTTTTGGTGAAAATCCGGCTCACCTGAATCCTGCACTGATGAAAGCGTTTGAGACTGTCAGGCAGAGAGCAGTGGCCACTGAGGTGTTGGGCTTCAAGTCTATAGTGTCACTGTGGACCTGCAAGGAGATCGCATCCCAGGACTGCAGACTCTGTTGGTTAAGAAGAAAATGGGATGCATTTGTAGCACTTCTGTCACTGAAAAGAGGAAATATTGCCCCTCTGACCTGAAACCCACCCACTGTAGGAAAGGAGAAATTCATTACATAGCCACTGTCCCCTACCCCACTCCCAGGTTTCTGCAGTGCTATCGAATGCAATCAAATGTAAAAACAAACAAACAAACAAAAACAGATGTCATTGATTTATAAGGATTATCTCAAAGGACCCAGGATGGGACATTGAATGTTGGCATAAACTGCAATGAGTTGAACTTGGTCTGATGGCTGGTTCTCTTCACATCAAGAATGCTGTCTCTATTTTGTTCCTCCGGAAGTGGTCCCATGCTACCTGGCCAGGCGTGCATTGGGAAGCAGTGGGGAGGTAGCTTTGGGGAAGCTTCTGGTTCTTGCCATTGGCTTCTAGAATCACGTAGACAATAACAAGCATGAACTTGAAATACTGGCAAGTCCTGAGTCAGGTGGCAGTCCGTTGAGGAGACTGAGTGGCTTCAACTCTCACCCCTCTTTAGGGTGGTGTCCTATTTGCCCTTCTGGTTTTTCTCCTTCTATTGCTTGGCTTTCTGTTGCTTTTCTATGGGCACACCCTTCTGACAGCTTCTTGACCCTAGCTTTCCTGCCCTCTTCCTTTGCATCCTGATTGTGTTGGCATGTATCCTGCAGCACTGCGGGTTGTGCTTCTTCACCCTCTCCTAGTACATGGAGCTCTGTAGTTCTGGGTGTTGCTTCTAGCACCTTGTCACAGTCTGCATTGGCTGACAGACTCATTCATTCATAAACAGCTGGACTTTCCCCTTCTGGTGCAAGCCCTTCTCTTTATCACTCTCTGTTCCAAAAGCCTTATCACAGCCTTCAATAGCTTCGGTGTACTCTCTAAGCTTCAGGGAGTATGCATGGCCAGCCAGGTTCCAAAAGGCAGTGTGCAGAAATGGTTCAAAAACATTTGATTCCTTTCCCAAATAAACCATGCCACGTTTTAAGCCAGGTCACTATCTTTCCATACCAAATCGCAGCCGGCATGTTCCTGCCTCCCTCGAAGAATATGGTTCCCTTCTCCTTTGTCCCTGGTAGCCAGATTCAACTTCTCTTTGAAATCCCTCTCTCGGGGGGATCCTTTGACCTTTTTGAAGCTCTTCAGGGTAACCTCAAATGTGAAATCGGTGTTAGGCACAAGGCCAAATCTAGGCTTGCCTACCTCTCCCAAAACACAGAGTGGTCTGAGATACAAACTGCGTTGACCTGCCCTCTGCATTATCTGCAGGGCTTTGTCAATTCTGACTGAAATGGCATGATCTCCTTTGTCAACGATGAATATGACATCAGATGTCAACCAGCTGCCCACCACGGTAGCCTGGCAGGTGTATTTCTTACTTAATCTCCTTCGTTTTGGTTTGAGTGTCCTTCTCCTTTCTGTTTGATTCCCCGGATAATGCCACCCTCTTCAAATAAATCCTCTCCTTTGAAACCAAGGCACTCAATCTCTAAAAGGAGAGTGGCATTCAAGGAGATTTGGGGAATGCTGCCAGCTGAGCCATCTGCCTACTCTGGTTTACACAGTCAAGGGCAGGGCTCGCCTTTCATCCTAGTAATAACTGCTATGCTCCATGCTTTCATAGCTTGGCCTTTGCTAAGACTAAAGAAAAATGGCTCATTCTGACCATGACTGGAATCAAACTTCTTTGTACTTGACAATTTTCCTTTGTAATGAACTGAAACTTTATCTCTAATCGTTGAGTTTGGGCTGCCAGGCCCTACTCTTTTGACAGTCTTTACTACTCCTCTATCCTTGTTTGAGGTAATATCCATGCCTCAGTCAGAAACAGCTGCAGCTAGGCTCTCTCCATTGTTCTTGGCACCTTCCTTTGTTGTCTTGTCTTTGCTAAGTAGAAAACCTGTCCCCACAGTAGCCTGCTGACTCTGCCTTTCTTCACCCACCCCTGTGTGTCACTTAAAACTCGGTCAAACTGGCGGGTGGTCCTTCCCACAAGGCAGACTCCGGCACTGAAGCTACTTGGCTGAAATCTTTATGGAAATAATTCACTATGACTTTTTATTCTTAGTGAATTCCAAATGCCAAACCTTAAGTTAAAGATGGAGCACAAACTGTTGGGGAAGTATTGAAAAAGTGACACAAATCCTCATGTTTCTGAGTGTCTCCACTCTGAAAATAACTTTTAAGTTCTTCTTTTAATTGGAGTCTGCCAATTAAGTGTCTATTTGTTTTTGTATGTGTTGGCTTTTTTTTTCTTTGTCCTGGTCATTCACTAGCATGAAGAATCCAAAGTGACTACTTGTTAATTACAGGCACAGTTTTCTTCAGTGGAGGACAGCTTATCTACATTGTACACTCTAAGGTAATAATTACTGTAAGGACATGTTT
Organism: Nesogale talazaci; assembly: GCA_004026705.1. Taxonomy (NCBI): domain Eukaryota; kingdom Metazoa; phylum Chordata; class Mammalia; order Afrosoricida; family Tenrecidae; genus Nesogale; species Nesogale talazaci. Next base: position 6,253 of record PVJH01009460.1, read on the forward strand.
TTCATTTGGCTCATTAAGAGAGAGGTCCATTTCTTATACTCCTGGACCTGTGTTTAATAGCTGCAGATGTGCTAGGGCTATATATTCACTCTTGTTTCAAAATCCTGGAGGAGAAAGCACCCCTGCAGTGATTTCTCCATGAACTATTTCATTAGAGCTGTTTACATTTGATTTGGGCATATTATTAAGATAGATGCTCAGATACTATAGTATATAGGAAGATATATAGAGTCTGTGGATGCTTACCCATAGAAGGTCATATTTTGGAATAAAAGAGTTATTTATTCAGAAACATTATGATAGAAAATACCGTGCACTCACATCATGTAATCATTAAGACTGTAGATAGAAGAATTTGTTACATTTTTATTGGGGGCTCTTTCAGCTCTTCTCACAATCCACACGTACATCCATTTTGTCAGATACATAAGTATTTTTGATAAGAAATAAAACAAAGAAAAGCAAATTCATTCAAAATTTATATATTTGCCCCTCTCATATAATTTCTTTTATCTTCAGGCAAAGTACTATACTGTAGACCCATAGTTGTTGCTATTGCCATCAGGTTGGTAAATCCACATTTCGTAGCTGACATGAAATCAGTTCTTAGTCATTGTGAAAGCAGGAGACACTGGTGATATACAACTCTCACAGCTATTGCTATGTTTGAATCCACTGTTGATTGACTATTGTTAATCCATATTTCTTTTTTCCCATGGAAACACTATAGAGAGAAGCACGATGTACTGTTTCAGGATTGGTCTCTTGTGATTATATGAGACAAAGTCTCACCATCTTAGCTTCTTGCTGTACTCCCTCTAAGACAGATATGTTTGTTCTTTGGCAGTTCATGGTACATTAAGTATTCTTTATTAGGAACATAGTACAAGGCATTGGTACTTCACCAGTGTTCTGTCCCCACTCATGGTCTAATTTTCAAACATATATCAGGCGATTGACAATAACATGACTCATGTTAAGTTTTGGAGGTGTTCAATAGTTATTTTGGAGCAGATTCCCTGATATAATACATGGTTTGATCCCTTGATGACTTTATAATAAAGTGCTGAATATGCATCCAAATAAAATTAAAATCTTGATAATGTCAATCTGTTTTCTTGATTATCATGTTCATAATTGTGAGGTTGGTTTTGTTTTGCAATTTTACTATTGAAATGTAATCCATATTGAAAACCCTATTTGATGATCTTCATTAGTAAGAATTAACTTGCTGTTCAGTTTCAGTAAGCAGGGCTGTGTTATCTGCATGTAAGAGGTTGTTAGTATTTTTCAAATCCTGATATATCTACATAATATATTCTACCTTCTTAGATTGCCTCCTCAGTAAAAAAAAATAATTTATTAATTATAGTAAAACCATGAAACCTGAATACACATCTTCCCTGATCTTTAACTGTGGTGGAACAAAATGTCTTAATTTGACTCTTCTCTCCATATCTCTTTAGCTCCCAACAAATGAGTTGGTGGAACTAAACAAGTAGGGTATGCCTACCACTGATAGACACTGTGTATCTATATGCCCCCATGGAAGTAGAATCCGAGAAAGAAAGTCCAGTGGAAGAAAATGCCCAAGATCTCTGTTGGAAGAGCCAGAGGCCACTGAGAACAGATATACTGGAGATGGTGGCACAGAGCCTGCTGGACTGAGAAAGAGGAACCATGCTTAAACTATGGGATGCAGAGGCAGAAACCAAGGCATGACATCGCTGGGGGAATGGGGACAAGAGAGACACTTGTGCTAGCTCAGGATAGGAGCTGCAATGGATCAATGATTGTATCCTTTGTGTTTAATGATCTTAACTGTGAATTAACTCCTCTAATAAAGCCCCACCACTGTTTGCATGCTACAACTTGTCTGCTAGATTGGCCTACTGTGTGTGTGTGTGATGTTGAAGGCTATGTCACCCATAATGAGCAGGTTCATCAGAGCTTCGAGACTAAGAAGAAACTAAGGAGAGAAAAAACTGTCAAAGTTAGAGGAATTGGCCTGAAAACTCTATGGATACCATGAAAGCATTGCCATCAATTGAAAATAGAGTGAATATAAACTGAATGTTTTCAGACATAGCACCAGAACCCACTGAGATGAAAGGTATTCAAAATGTGACTGAGGAAGGCCTGCCATAAAGACTTGGATGGGAAAATATATTTGAATAAACATTTGATTAACTTCATTTGCAGAGGAGGCACAAAAAATTCAAAGATACAGAGCAAACATAAATTAATAATTGGAACTTAAGATCTATGAAGTGTGAATCTAGAAAACTTGGAAATCATTAGACAATGAAATACAGCAAAGACTTAGCTAGAGCCAGGAGATAATAAAAATAAATCAAGGAGATATTACATGAAAAAGTGAAAATATCACTATTTTTAGACAACATGATCCTATATATAGAAAATTTGGGTCTCCACAAAAAGCTGAATGGAAACAATTGAGGGATTCAAGAAAAGTGGAAGGATATAAAATTAACAAGCAGAAATTAATCAGGTCCATAAATAACAGTGAGGATATCTATGAAAAGTACATTAAGAAAAAATTTCATTCACAATAATCACATGAAATATGATATAATTAGGAATAAATCTAATGAAAAGAACAATCTATACAGAGAAAATTTTAGAACTGTACTTCAAGAAACCAAAAGAAATATGCATCAATGGAAGACTAGCTCTTGCTCATGTATGGGAAGACTAAATATTGTGAAAATGTCAATACTGCCTAAAACAATCCAAACAATGGATATAATGCAAATCCAATCCAAATCACATATATATTCTTTAATTTTTTTTTTAAAAACTAATTACAAATTTCATATGGGTAGTCAAAAGACCTAGGGTAAGCAAAGAAATTCTTTTTTTTAAAAAAGAATCAAGTAGGAGACCTTGCGCTACTTCATCTAAAAACCTACTACACAGCCACAGTTGTCAAAGCAACCTAGTAAAAAGAGATACATAGATTGCTAGATCAAAACCGAAAACCCAGACATAAATACATAAGACTGCAGGCAACTAATCTTTGACAAAGAACCAAGAACTGAAAAAATGTGACAAATGCCAATGGGCTTAGCACAATGCCGAACTTGTATCTTGTCCTTACAGGGAACATGGCACCCCCCAATGCCCACATCAAAGGGTCTTAATATGGAAACCCAACTGAATGAACTGGGACCTACCTCATAAAAAAATTGTAGCCCTTGGACTGAGTACTAAAAATCCCTGAAGAGAGAGTAAGCAAATGATAGCTGCCACCCCAAGAGTGCAGAAAAAGCAATCCTTGATCCGTGGGTGGGACCCTTGGCTTAGTGGGCATCCCCAAAAAGGAAACACAGAATTGCAATGTGTTTATTGTTTTACTGCTTACCTTACATTGATATGAAAGGTATTAATCTGGTAGAGAAGAATCTTCACTTTTTAGAAATGTTACAGTTAAATTTCACTTAGCAATCCCAAAAATCAATGAGCAACTTACATGTGAGCAACTGATTTTCTGTCCCAGATTTAGCCCTTGACCTGACTGCTATTGGGCTTCTTATTGTCTCTTGCCACAGTTATAGCCAATCAGACTTCAGAGTATTTTATCTGGAGAAGTCCTTTGATATAGTTACCTTTTCTGTTCTTATAAAACGTTCTTTGTGATTTAAAAATTGCTGAACATGCAAAGATTTATCATGAGGACGCCAGTTTTGCTTTTATCACAGAGTCCTATTTTCCAAATAGTGTCCCTAACCCCTTATTCCAAAGAGCTGCATTCCAATTGCCAAAAATGATCAATGCACCTTTGTTGTATGTTTGATCAGTTTCTGACAGAAGTCATTGGTAGAGTTCTTAAATTATTTCATTGCTAGTTTTTGTCCTTTGTAAGTTGTGGGAAACTGAGAACTTGGATGAAAGTATAATTGGCCTAATCTCTACATTCATGACCACAGAGCTTTTTTCCCTTTAAGGTGTTCTCATAAGAGAACTCACGATGTCTCAGATTCAGATTTGGCCCTATCTGTTGCGCATGTGCCTAATGGAGGCTTGCATACCTTGCACTGTATACTCTTTGTAAGATAAACTAGGTCTCTTCCTGTTGATTCCTACATTGAAGTGGGTCGCTGTGCCACCTTTGTTCTACCATACTTATTTTTCACTTAATTGCACATGACGCTATATCCCACAGTGTGTAAATTTGAGAGTTACATTGCTTGGATTTTCTTGAAGGCAAATTGATAAAGTCTTATCATAAGTATCATTGTACTTCAAGATTGATTTTGAAATGTCTTTTTTGACAATTATTTCAAGCCATTCCTCTTGACTGTGCCACTCCAGACATATAAATTATATGATTTTCTGATACAAAATGGTCAATTTTCATTTCACATTGCTCATGCCTAGGATATTAATTTTTATGCATTTCATTTAATACTTGATGACTTCCAACTTTCCTAGATTCATAGTTCAGACAGTCCAAGTACTGCTCATTAGCAGATTTTATGCTGTTTTTTTCACCCTCAAGATCTCTTGACACAAAATTTACATAGCATATATTTGAATAGTTTAACCATTCAAAGAGATCAAGGAGAATTATACAATAATCATCATATCTACCTTGGCACAGTCCCTCCCCTCGTGGCTGAATTGCCTTTAAAATGAGTTGTGCAATCATGATCAGTTCTACTGTTCCTTCCCCCTTCCTGTTTTACATTATGTACTCCTGAAATCCCCATTTCTTCCCTATCACCTATTCCTCACCCCTATATTCCCTTAACACTTTTTATCAGTTATTAAAAATTTCCATTCACACTTCCTGTGCTTCACAGCTGGAAACCCACACAGAAAACAATGAAAAACAAACCGCACTAAATTGGTAAGGATAGTATCCTACGTGTATAAAGACCCCTCCACTACCATGACTCCAATTTTATATTACAAGTCTGGCTAGACCAGAATATGCATGGTGGTATGAAGAGCTTGCAACAGGAAATCCAGAGAAGATAAACCCCTCGGGACCAATAAGGGGGAGCAACAATACTAGGAGAGCAAGGGAGGAGGGAGGGAAAGGAGGGAGAAACCAATCACCATGGTTCATATAGGGTCCCCCAGGGGGATGGACAGCAGAAAAGTGGGTGAAATGAGACAGCAGTCAGTGTAAGACATGAACTAATAATTGTTTATAAATTATCAGGGGCCATGGGGGAAAGAGGGTGAGGTAAGGAAGGAGAAAAATAAGGAACTGATTCCAAGGGCTCTAGTAGAATGAAATTTTTTGGAAAAGATGGTGAGAGCATATGTATAAATGTGATTGACACAGTGGATATATATATATATATATATATATATATATATATATATATATAGTGATAAGAGCTCTATGAGCCTCCAATATTTTTTTTCAAAATATTGTGAAAAAAAGTACAAGTAATGTGTCAGTTGGAGAAGACCCTCACCAAAATTCAAAGAGTCAGGGAAGAAATTTCTGCCATGGCACAACTAGGAGCTGCTTGCCCCCACTACAAGTTCAGACCATGTCCGTCGGAATGTGGTGCTGTTTCCTTTTACATGGCATAGTGCCCCATCACCAAACACATCTTGAAGCTCCGTCCCCACAGGTTTTCCTCCACTCTCATCCCCATGGTCAATGCCACTCCGAGAAAGATGCTGCTTATCAAAATGCTTCAATATAGACGCGTTCATTTTGATACATTGACTCTATATTCTTCTCATATTCATTTGATATTCCAACATCATTCGATATTTTCCCTATAGAACTTTTCAGTATTAGAGCTGGAAGATTTTTTTTTTCTTGAGTTCTTTCCGTTTAAGATGTGCTGAATAGGTTTTGCCTTTTTTTGGTTTCCTAACTCTGGGCCCTTTTAAGTTTCAATATAATATTTTGCATTGTCTTCTTGAGCTGCCCTTTGAAAATCTAGATGCAGTTCTTTAACTCGTCCTCTAAGTTGCCTGAGACACTGCATGCCTAAGAAGAAATTTCAGGGTCTTTTTTGGCTTCCACACTTTTTCGGTTTTGGGGGTTTGGAGTCTCTTAAATGACCTTTCACTTTCTTCATACATGACATTCTTGATGTCATGCATAGCTCTTAAGGACTTCTGTCGTTAGTGTTCAATGCAGGAAATCAGTTCTGGTAATGTTCTCAAAATTCGTTTATGGTAGATTCAATGTGGCATGTTGTCTTTCTTGGACTTTTTTTAGTTTTCTTCCACTTCAACTTGAACCAACATGCACATTTTATGGTCTATTCCACAGTCATTCTCTGGCCTGGCTTAGTTGTTCAATTGAGCTTCTCCATCATCTCGTCTCACAGATATACTCATTTTTTGTTTCTGCATATTCCATCTGATGAAGTCCATATATATAATTACCTTTGTCTTGTTGGAAAAAAGGTATTTGTAATGATAAAGTTGTCTTTTAAAAATCTGTCATGTGATTTTTAGTTTTGTAACTCTCACCAAAGCCATATTTTTCAACTGCTCTTCCCTCCTCTTTGTTTCTAAATTTTAAATTCCAATTTTTGCATTCTGATTGCAAATAACTATCTATACATATTTCATTAATTTCACACTGTGGATGTTAGTAGAATTCTTCAATTTCTTCATCACTATCTCTGGTTGTTGGTGCACAAAGTTGAATAATAGTTGTACTGATTAGATTTCCTTGAATGCGCATATACACCTATCATAGAAAAGATTATACTTTAAGAGAGATCTTAAAATGTCCTTTTATGGAATAAATGCAATTCCATTCCCCTGGAGTGTTTCATTCCCAGCATAAAAAATCCTATGATTAATTTTATTTAAAATGGCCAATAAAAGCCTTTTCTGTTCATTAATGTCTAGATATTTATCTTTATGTATTCATTTCATTATTTATGACTTCAAATTTTCCTGATTTCATCCTTTATACCCTCTAATTTTCTTTTATTAATTGAATTTTGAACAGAAAGAACAACTTTCTCTTTTCATCTTTTTTCCCTTTATGCCTTTTTACATTTTGTCACTCTAACAAACAAGTTGTGGCAGTAAGTTTGCATTTTGAATACATGGATAATGTTGAAGATTGCATGAGAGTGTTTTCATATGATCATAATCAGCAATATATGATAGTTCGGTTTGTTTACCTTAATTGACAATACTTAATATCATCCGTCATCTTCCCATTTCACTGCTATTGGGAATATAGTGATATTTTATTATGTACTTAGCATGATTTTCACCAAGAAATAATTGTGTTCATTGCTTTTTCTAGTTATATTGGCAACTTTTACCATTCAAGGAAAGTTGGTGATTGAGCCCAAATTCATTTGGAATAAAAAATGACAGCAGATTAAACCCACTGTTTTAGTTTGAGTTGTTTAGAGAGAAAAAAACAGTAACACTTTTTGCTGTTTAATACAGCATTATAGCAAGGAATCATCTTATATCAGGAAGGCATCCCGACCCAGTCCATCTGAATAATGTGGGTCTGATTTAGCTGAAGCCCTATCACAATCATGTAGTTGCAGTCAGATGACACATAAAGGTGAAGTGGGATGCAGGAAATCACAGGGTTATACAGAGTCAAGGTCAGTGGAAAGATGGCAGGGCACTCACAGCTTTCAAGAAAGTGTGGCCCCAAATGGGCCACTGCTGAAGGCAGACTGGGAACCCCAACAAGAAGGAAAACAAAGGGATAGGTGAGGGGTGATGGTGGCGAGGCCCAGTGTCTCTCATCAAAATGTCACACCTCTCAGAAGACATCTTCAGGCTGTGAGCTCATTGACAAGTTGGACTGCATGCCTACCCAAGTGCAAGTGAGCATAAAATTCCTTCACATTCATCATGATGAGAGTGTACACTTCAATAAAGATTTGTTGTCTTGGGCTGAGCCCCAGTGGTGTAGTGGTTGTGTGTGGGACTGTGGTCCACTGGGTTAGAAGTTCAAATCCAGCAGCAACTCTCCAAGAGCAAGGCTAGGCCTCCTACTCCCACCAACAGAGGGCAGTGATGCCCCCCCCCAAAAAAAAAGGCTTGTTGTATCATAAACCTTATATAGGACCACTGTGGTTCAGTATAAGAGGGATGGCAGTGGATTGTGTTTGAGGATTTGAATTTATGAATAAAAATGACCATGCTTCCATCATGCTCTGTCGTCTCACACGGCCTTGAAACTTGGATTGTTATGAGCCTAAATGAAAAGTAAGATAAGAGAACACCTTTCTTTTTCAGCATGTTCTTAAGATTTGACCAATCACAGAGAGAAACATTTATTATTTAACCTCAGCAATCATTCTCACCCACGAAGTTCCTGTCAATTTTTCTCATCCTCGAATATAAAAGAAATAGCATTTCTATTTGATTTTGAAATCTCTGCAGATATGTCAGAGAGTTTTCCTTAGTACATTAATCTTTAAATAATCTCTCGCCTAATGTAACTCTGAATATGATTTTATGTGACACCAGATTGGTCTTTATGAATAACAAGTCAGATGCTTTGTCCATTATCTTACTAGTTTTTCTGCACTTTAATATTAACTTTTAGAAATTTATTATATAATATGTAAAATTCTTTTAAAGCATACAATTGCATGAACACATCTTTTCTATGTGATCTTTTTATTTTCCTAATGGTGTGCTTACATGAACAATTTGTTGTTTTAAAACTTTTTACTCTTAAGTAAGTGAGAATTAATATTTCAGATCTTCATTTTTGTACTATGAAACTCATCAGACCCGCCATAACCTTATCTCTCCTTTTCCCTTCTTCATATTGAAGAATATTCTCTTCCCCTTCAGGCAAATTAACACTTCTCTATTTTCTAGACTATTAACTCCTCTGCCCATATTTCTTCTGCTGCCCCTGAAAACCATCAAAATACCTTTCTTTTGACATGGAAATCTGTTTCTTGATTTTGTAAAAAAAAATGATATCATGCAATATATTTCTTTTGAGGTTGATGAATTTCACCCATCATAATGTCTCCCAAATTCATCCATATCATCAGGGGTCTCAGAGTTTTATAATTTTTTTGTAGTGATACACATTACTACATTGTACCAGACTTTACTAATCCATTCTCCCAGAGTTGAGCATTTCGGTTATTTTCATCTTCATGATATTGTGAATAGTGTTGTAATGAACAGGGTAGTGCACATATCTGCTCATGCCTTATTTCTTATTTCTTTAAGATATATACAGAGTAAATGGATTGCTAGGTCAAATGACATTTCTATTTACAGTTGTATGAGGAGGCATCATGCATTCTCACTGACAATATTTAAGAATTCTAAACTGCAATATCTGCAGAATTTTTTATTTTTGGTTTGTTTTAACTTTTCAATCAGTGTGGGCATGAAGTGATGGTTCATCTGTTTTATTTCTAGCTCTTTAAGGGCTTGTGATCATAACATTTTTTTTCATATCCTTGTTGGCCTACTGGTATTTTCTCGGTGACCTGTCGGTTCATGTCTGTGTTAGTCTGGGTATACTAGAAAAACAAATTTCAGAGACATGCATATATGTATAAGGAAAGGGTTTATATACAAAAGAAATGTGAAACTAAGAAAGCATCCCAATCCTGTCCAGTGCAAAGTCATAAGTCCAATAATAACCCATATACCCTAAGTCAGTCTATAAAGTCTGCTTCCAACTCAGGAAGTCACAGGTCAGTGGGTGCAGAATTCTGGCGCTGGCAGGGGTCTCCCTATGGATCCTCGCATCCAGGACTCAGATCCATCAACAGCATGTCACTCCAGCTTCAGAGGCCTGTCTCCATCAGGGCAAAGCCAAGTGGTGTCTCCGCTGGCTCCTCCAACTTCTCAGAGGCTGCATCTTTTCTTTTCCATTATTAAGCATCTCTGAAACTAACTCCCAACAACTGGGGAAGATAGCTTCTCATCTTCATGAGGGAAATATCGCGAGATTTGCCTGGAGTCTCAGGTGAAAGCCATGCCCACATAGAGGCCTCATTGGCTACTCAATGGCTATCTCCAGATTCACAGGCTAGACTCCACCCCTATATTTCAATCATAAAATTAACATAAGCACATGACTTGCACAATGTCTTTTGTCCATTTTTTTTTTTTTCTTACTGAGGTGTTGTAGTTTTCATGGATTTTAGAGATTGATGTTTTGTCTGATACGTTATTGCTAAAAAGTTTCTCCCAGTATATGGGTCTTCTGTTCAGTTGTGTTGTTGTTGTTGTTGTTAGAGGTCTCTCATGCATAATCAATATCTTATTCTTGAGGAACCTCAATCATCAAAGGTTTAATAGTGTTGTTAGATTCACTTGGAAGTGCTTTTCTGAGACTTCCTCATGTTTCATCCAATAGTTTCACGATCTACTTCTTCATCTACTGAAAGTATTGGTGGATTTTTTTTATCAATTTTTTTTTCCTGGACGTTTCATTACTTCTTCCTCCCTGGAAGTTTTGAGTCTTATCTTTTGGCCAACACATTTTTCCACGTAGTACCTTGCACAATTGAGTCACCAACTCTAGATCTAGCAGCGCAGTGTCTAGCATACTGCCATAGGCAGGAATCACAGCACATTATGTCAAGAAAGATGGAATGAAAGTCTTAGTTATGGGGGGCAGGGAGAAAACATAAATCAAATCCATGGTTCAAAGTTTTCTCCTTGCAAAATGCTATTGTACTTTTACAGCTTATTCTACTGAATGAATCAGGCATGATTAAATTATCTAGAGCAATATTTCTTATCGTGGGGAGGAGATGGGTCAGTCAAGGGGCAGTGAGGTAGCAATGAAGCATGAAACTTTCCTCTATTTCCTGAAGGTTTCCTCCCCCCATGAGGTTTCCTCATGGTCCCAACGCTGCACTATAGTTCCATCTGGACTAGAGGAGGTGCACTGGTGGAGATGGGATCTGGAGACGCAGGGAACCCAGGGCAGATGAACCCCTCGCGATCAGTGGTGGGAGTGGAGTTGCCGGATGGGTGGAAGGAGGATGGGGTGGAGAGAGGAAGCCAGCTGAGGGGATCTGCAGACTGTCTCCTATCTGGAGGACTGCTGTAAGGAGGAGTGGTCAGGGGGAGATGTCTGACAGTGTAAGATATGACAAAACCATAATGATTGCAGAGTAATGAGAACTGGGGGAAGGAGGGAAAATGGAGGGGGTAGGAAAAGAAGCACATATCAAGGACCCAAGTGGAAAGGCGGGTTTTGGGAGAATGTTGACGAAGTCAGGCATGTGGGGTTGGTTGGCACAGTATATGTAACTATGTATTGAACTATGTATGGTGAAAGCGATGTACAAGCCTCCAATAAAATGACTAAACAGTTTTTAAAAATAAAATAAAATAGATTTCAAAGCTTAGTCACATCTATAAAATATCTTCACTGGAATCATTAACTTAGTCTTTGAATATATTTGGGCTCTAGCCTAAATGGCAAGGTGTTTTCCACATTGTGCTGCTATTCACAAAGTTCATAGTTCAAAGCTCACAATTTTGCAAAAGCATTTGACCATGTGGACCATGATAAACTATGGATATCTTTGAGAAGAATGGGGATTCCAGAAGGCTGCGTTGTGCTCATGCAGAATGGGTAGATGAATTGAGAGATACTTGTGTAAACAGAACAGGGGATGCAGCGTCATTTGAAGTCAGGAAAGGAGTGTGTCAGGTTGTATCCTCTTCTCACACTTACTCAATCTGTAACTTGAACAACTCATTAGAGAAACTGGATTATTTGAAGATGAATGTGACATCAATATGGAAGAAAGGCTTACTAACCATCAGAAATCGGCAGATGAAACCACCACACTTGCTAAATGTGTAGCAGACTTGATTCCCTTACTGATGGAGATTTAGGGTTGCAGCTTTCAGTGTGGTTTGTGAATAATGACTCAATGCAAGGAAGCCCCAAGTCCTCACAGCTTGATCTCGAGAAAATTATATGGGGCTATTGATTCTCATGAAAATTATCATTTTCAGAAGCCCTCATAAGGCTGCTATGAGCCTGAACCACTTCTTCATCAGTGTTTTTTAGCCTACTCCAGTAGGCATATAAAACTATGAACAAGACAGAAATTTAAGTTCTGAGCAATTGATTAAATAGAATAACAGCTGTATCTTAAAATCCTTCCTATATCTGTTGTCATTTTGTGGCAAAACTGGAAACATTTGAAAGCTCCAGTAATTATAGCCTGGTGCTAATTTTGCTTAGTGCAATATCAGGGACTGGTCAGAACCTTTCTATTCATGTCTATTGACTTATACTTTCTCACTTTGTAACAGTGTAAAGCATTAACTTTTACATCCAGATAAGTGTTCTAAGACCCAGAAGGGAAGAATATATTCAACTAGTTTCCATCATTTTTCAGTATGTGAAACAGTCAAACAGTAAAAATTCAAAAGTGTAAAATATACAGATTGACATGAAGAAAAAATGTCAAAGAATAGGGGGGCATGTTTAATTTATCAAAAAGGACAAAAGTATAACTAATAAAATGCTATCTAAATATTGTAACCATGAAAACATTTATTTATTAAGTGTAGCGTAGAGAAGAATTTTAAATAAAAGCAGCAAATCATATTTACAGATGAACATTTTATTGCCATTGGCATTATTAATCACACAGAAACAACTTTGTATTTCATTAACTAAATTATTCTTTTACAGTAAAGCTTGCTGTGATTTTTGTAGAAAATATTTTTCATTAGTTTTTTGTATTACATCTAAGAAGTAAAAAAAATCTAAGAAAATGTCCTGTTTTCCATTGCATTTATATCATCACATGATGCTGAGATATTGACAGTTCATATTTCCCCACAGAAAATCATTTTATATTTAAAGCTTCATGAAGAAATTTCAGGGAATGGGTCATTCTAACAAGGGAAAGCAGCAGAATCTACTTTACTGTGCATAATGAAAGTTATAGACAAAGGCCTCTATAAATCAGTATTTACAAAAAAACATCAACTTTAAAAGTATTTATAGTCTCCATTGTACTTATAAATGGTAAATGTTAATAAGTAGTCTTCCTTATATATGTGCATAGATACATTTCAGTGGAGCACCCAGATTAAGAACAAACAAGGGAAGAGGGACAGGCTGTTCACTTCTGAGAGACTTGCCACTGAAAACATAAGATTAGCAGCAGATCCCTGCCTGAGAGATCACTGATAAAGATTAAAAGGCATTCAAAATGCAACAGGAAAGGAACTGCCTCCTCAATGTCTACTCAATCTTAATGGCAAAGAAAGAGTAAAATTTCCAGCCCCTTCATTTGCTGAAGAGACATAACTTAAAAGAAACAGCTGCAAATATCCATTAATAATCAGAACATGGAAGGGGCAAAGCAAGCAACTGGAAACAAAAGCCTTCAAATAGAAATAGAACTTATAAAAATCAATATTTTAGGCATTCGTGAGCTGAAATGCAGTAGTGAACGGCTTTGAGTCATATAACCAAATGTTTTACTATGCTAAGAATAAAAAATCCCTGAGGAACAGCATCACATTAATTGTCAAACGGAACATTTCAAGTTCTATCTTAAGTGCTGCCTATGATAGAATAATATCTACTTGCTGAAAGGGAATAAGTTAATGCAATTACTATTCACATACATATCAAATACTATTGCTCATGATAAAGCTTCCCAAGCATTCTACAAATCTATTTAGTCTGAAATGGATCAAATATTCTATCAAGAAGCATTGATAGGTCTTAGGTCCCCACCTTGCCCCTCCCCTCACTCGTAATGAAGTGATTCCTGCTCTTTGATGCTCAATATCTGCTCCCTTTGGGCCCTCTTGATCACACTTGATGGTATGCTTCTTCCCTGTGGACTTTGCTGTCTCCATGCTGAATGGCAACTCAGTTATCTTCAAGTCTTTGAGATTCTAGACATTCAGTCATTTGGTAGCTGGGAACCATCTTTTCTTCTACTCTGCCTCTGTATCCATTTGTCTTCAGTGATATCGGGAGTTAATTGGTTCATTGATTTTTATTTTTGTTCTTTGATGTCTGATGCCTGATTGTTTCAGCACCTGATGATTGCACAGGCAAGTGAGCATCTTTTATGGTGGGTTTTCTTGCTCCTGAGCTACATGGCTGCTTGTTTATGCTCATGCCTTTAAGACTCCAGATGCTATATCTTTTGATAGCTGGGCACCATCAGCTTTCTTCACCACTCTTGCTCATGCTCCCATATGTCCTCAGTGGGCACCTTGGGGGTGTGTGCACAAATTGATATGTGCCCCCCTACCCGGTTTGATGTCTATTGCCTAGATCTTTTAACACCGTGGGGTCATGCTGGCTGTTGTGCTTCTTCTGTGTGGGTGAGTTCTCTTCTCAAGTGGATTGTCTATTGTTTATCTTTAGGCTTTTAAGACTCCAGATGATATATCCTTTGATGGCTGAGCACCATCGTCTTTCTTCAACACATTTGCTAATGCACCCATTTTACTTCAGTGATCATGTTGGGCCAGTGAGCCTTGAGGAATACCAGATTCATATAACAAAGTGTTCTTGCATTGGGGGAGCACCAGGGTGAGGGCCCAAGGTCCGCCTGTTGCCCTAATATTTGGCCTCTAGATATGTTCTTAAATTTATTCCCACCTTATAACAGATAGTTGTATTTATGTATGGACATACCTATGTTAGACCTCTGCAAGTGCCCTTTGCCTTCTAGCTCTTTCCTCTATTTCCTTCCATCTCCCTCCTTTCCTACCATCTTGTTCCACCTTCATTGTTTCTTCATAGATTCATTGTCCTTGCTTCATTGTTTCAGTGTTTCTTCATAGATTCATTGTCCTTGCTTAATTCCAACCAGGCCTCCTATACCCTCCTTTCCATTGATTCCAGATCATTTGTTGCCCCCCCTCCCCCATCCATGTGTTTGTCCATTCCTGCCTCTCCTCTCCTCTCGTATGCCCACAGGAACCATTGTTTACCCTGTGGCTCATAGCATCTCCAGAGGGATATAGTCCTCTGAGCATCATGTGTCGGCATGGAGCTTGGACCAGCTCTCTTCCTCTTCCTACCTTCTTGTCTTTACCCCTGTGGGTGTGGGATGCTGGCCTCTCTCCCAACCTGTTCTCTGCCATGCACACTTCTAGAAAAGGAGTCCATCTGACTCTGGTTGCTTCCGGCTCTGTAGCTCTCTCTTTACTTGCATCCTTCCATGCATTCACACTGTCCTACTGGTTGGGTGCTTTGTGGTAGGAACTGCTTGCCCACTCCAGTTTCTGTGGAGACAAGACCAGTACTTCCCTCCCTGGGTAGATTAGTGCCCTGTTCTCACTGGTGGGTAATTGTCCACCCCTTTACAGGGGAGCCACGGGAAGGAGACAGACTAGTCAGAGTACAACCAGGCAGTGATGATGAATACAAGTTTCCTCTAGTTCCTGAGGTCTCCCTTCCCACTAACCATCATGATCCCAACTTTACCTTGCACATCTGGATGGACTGGAGAAGGTAGACTAGTGGAGAGGGGAGCTGGAGATATGGGGAAATCAGGATGGATGAGGCCCCTCAGGCCGGTGGTTAGATTGAAACTACCGGATGGGTGGAGAGAAGATGGGGTAGAGAGACGGAACCAACTGCAAGGATCTACATATGACCTGTCTGGAGGATGGGCATGGGGGAATGGGCTGAGGGAGGTGTCGGGCAGGGTAACATATGACAACAATAATAATTTATAGCATATTGAGGGTTGATGGGGGAGGAAGAGCAGGGGAACAGAGGAGGGGTTGGAAGAACCGACACCAGGGGCTGGGGGAAAGGGTGGATGCTTGGAGAATGATGACGGCAGCGGGCGTGCGAGGGTTTTTGTCACAGTATGTTTATTTATGTACTGGAAGAATGGTGTATGAGCCCCTAATAAAATGATTTTTAATTAAAAAAAAGCATTGATAATTACTGGTAATTGAAATAGGAAAGTTCAAACATGGTCTTGGTGATATAAAAAAAGATGGAGATAATATGATATCATTTTGTGGGATGAATTACTTCGTCATTGCAAATACTATTATTGAACAGCAGAGGCAGAAGTTATCCCCTTGGACCTGTCAGATAGAATACAGTAATCAAATTGACTCTACCAATGGGAAGAGATGATTGAGAAAGTCAATACCATTCTCCAAAATTATTTGAAATGGACCAACAATTACCTAAGATCAAATTGTATATGAAGAAAATTAAAACAAATCTATATAATCAAAACTATAACCTTAATACATACAACTGATTGAGAGAAAAATCACAAACCAGGTTCAAGGCATTGGATACTAATGACCAAAGCCATAATGAGTTAAGAGATGACATCAGGAACATCGTACATGCTGCAGGTGATAATAATGATTCCATAAATCCAACTCACTGCAATCAAATTGATTCAGCTTCATAGTGACACTATAAGACAAAGCAGAGCTACTCCTTTCCAAAACAAATTCTTATGGGAATAGAAAACTTTTTTCTTTCTCCCATATTAAGGATTGCATCTGATAATTTACATATTTTGTTGCATCACTTTTTTTGAAATGTGCACAATTATGACCCTACTTTAGTTGGTTGACTAGTCTTCTAAATGTCTAGACTTAGATGAATGAGTGTCTCCAGTGTTTCACAGTTTATTAAAATGTTTTAATTAGCAACCCTTCAATTCCTGGAACTTTTTCAATTTTGCTAATACTTTCAGTGAAGTTTGGACTTCTTCCTTCCTTTGCATACTATAAAGGAACTATACAAAACTTAGGGAAATTAACTGGTTAGGTTGGATTTTTCAAGATAGATTTATAAACCCAAGTAGAGAGTGGGAACTCCCTTTTATTTTCACAACAGTGAGAAATAAATGTGTGAAAGGAGCCTAGCATCCAGTATCATTGAAGATGGCTGTAATTGTTATTTTATGTAAATCATAGTTGACAATGGTCTTACTCTGATTGAAGTAAGACACTAAACTACCATGGTGTTTATTGAGCTTTGTGGTGGTGAAAACCCAATATTATGGTTTAATCATCAAAGACAAGGTTGCTATATTTACACTAACAAATACCAAAGTCAATGCTATAACTAAATTAATCTGAATCATAAGAATTTATGAAATCATAACTTATTGTTTATTTTAACAGAGAGTAGTTAAGAATGATAAACATGAGAACTTACTAAACATTTCATGGATCTGTAAAAATGGAAGATATATAGACCAATGGAATCAAAATCTAACTAGAATTCAAGATATAAAGTAAAGTTACTAAAATAAATTCCCAAATTAAAAGCAGTTTACATCCACATGTCTTTATATGAATGTAAAATCAGGTTTCTCTTCAGGAAGTACCATCATTATACCATCAAATATTTATGTCAAGTTTTTCTCCCATGCTTCCTCAGAAAAAATTATAGATTTTTACAATTAGGACAATTCATTGGAGAAATGTAATTGTCAAGGATATTGATGGACACTAGCACTCAAGTGACACCCACACTAGGAGACCTACATATTTATAAGGGTCATTAGTTAAACTAAATTAATGTATTAAGGTAAAATTATTAATGACATTTTAGCCCAAGTCTATCTCATAGTGGATCCATGAATTCTTGAACTTATTCAATGTTGCCTTCCCCAGTTCCAGAATCCCTAGTTGGAAGAAATAAGCAGAACCCTCATAGTGCATTACTAATATATGGTATAAGGATTATTTTGGTAGTAAAAGCCAATGAATTCCATTAAGCATGCAACTATGTAGAATAACATTACTCCATTCTGCAAAGATTTCAGAGATTAGTGTCAACAACAATAAGTTGAAAAATTCATGTTGCTGATCCCCACCACATTGCCATTTGGCAGCCATATTTTGTATAAAAAAAAGCCAGATTGATCTTGGAATCTTGCAGAAAGGCAGTAGATTGTTATAAAGTAAAACATTTGGTACCTCCACTTGCAGCTGTTGTTCCAGCTGTGGTTTTGCTGCTTGAGCAATGTGATTAACAACAGAGACTTCCACTTATCAAGCTTTATTCAGTGCCCAAACTGTCAACAGCAGACTATACACTGAGTGCATGATTCGGGCCATTCATCAGGGAGATTAGAATGCAACTTTTATCAGGTGAACACATCAAAACAAGTGTTTTAAGGAAACAAAAGCATTTTTAATTTATTCGATATTCACATTAAATATGAAATTATTCTTGCACACAATGTTTCTGCCAAAATTACCAGCCATAGACTTGCAGAATGCCATATCCATTGAGATGATATACCATAGTTATGATATCCCATAATGTTGACTTAGATCAACATTCTTTCTTCTCAGAAAATGAAATGTGGCAATGGCTTCATGCTTATGGAACTTAAGAGTTTTGAAATGTTTCTCATTATCCTGAAACAGCTGACTTGATAGGAGGTTGGAACGGCCTCCTAAAGATACAATTTGTTGCCCGATAAATGGAGTGGCATCACTTTCCAATTATTCTTAATAACTCAAGGAGAACATTTTTGCTTCTTATCTATGTGATCCTGTGCTATTCTGACTAGGATGTCTTAGCTCCAAAGAAAGGAATACCTTCTCCCAGAGACAAAATACTCATGTCATTGAACTTGAAGTTAAGAACAATGGAACAAGAAGAGACTCACAGTTTTGCATGATGTATTAACCCGCATAAGATTGCGCTTGTGTTACCAGTCCCTGTGATTAAAATAAATGATAAACTATAACCACTGAATTATGACATGATTACTGTTGGTCCAAATATTTTAGTAATAAAGATCTGTGCCATCACACCAGAAAAAGAACCACAGTCTTCTGATTGTTGGTCTTAAAGATTTCATCTTGCTTGGATCCACAAAAATTGCTCATGGAAGCAATGATCGATTAGATCAAAAGACTCATTGTTTTTGGTAAATCTGCTACATGGGATCTTCTGAAAGTGTTGAGGAGCAAGTATACACCACTATAAGGATTATGGTGTGTCTGACACAAGTCACAATATTTCCAAATACCTCATTTGAAAGTTGATGTTGGACACTGAGTAAGGAAGATCAAAGAAGAATAAATGAATTTGAATTATGGTGCTAGAAAAGAAGAGTGAAATATTTCTGACTGTCAAAAAGACAAACTTTGAAAGATGTAGAGCTAGAATATTTCTTAGAAGGAAGGGTGGTAAGACTTTTTCTCACATACTTTAAATACATTAGCAGGAGAAAGCAGTCACATAAAAAGAATATTATGCTTGGTAAAGTTGAAGCATAGTGGGTCAGGGGTGTGGGAGATCCCTTACAAAACAGATTGACACGGCTGCTGCAACAATGACCTCAAGCACAATCACCTGTGAGGATGGCACAGGACAAGATGGTGTTTCCTTTTTCTGTACATAGGTTTATTATGAATAGGAATTAACTACATGCATTGAACTACAATAGACTATGTGGAGCTCATGTGCTTATGTTAATTTCATGAGTGAAATGTAGGGGTGGAGTCTAACCTGTTAATATGGAGATAGCCATTGAGTAGCCAACGAAGCCTCTGTGTGGGCATGACTCTCTCCTGATATATCTGGGAAATATCACGATATTTCCCTGGTGGAGCTAAGAAGCTATCTCCCCAGTTGTTGGGTGTTAGTCTCAGAGACAATGAACTATGGACAACACAAGATGGCAGAGTCCCAACAGCTGAAGGGGCCGGAGGAGAAGCCACCAGCCTTACCTGGATGGAACCAGACCTCTGAAGGTGGGGAAGCTACGTGGAGATCCTTTCCAGCATTGAGTTGCTTCTACCACCACTGGATGCTGTTGATGGTCTCTGAGCCCTGGAAGTGAGGAGCCATGGGGAGACCCCTCCCTTTGCTGGAACTCTGCACCCACTGGCCTGTGACTTTGTGAGTCAGAAGGAAACTTTATAGGCTGAGATTGGGCATGTGGGCTAATATCAAACTTATAGCTTTGAACTGTACTGTCTCAATGCTTTCTCAATGTCTCCTTCCTTTTGTATATAAACCTTTTCCTTATATTCATATGTGTGTCTATCAGTTTGTGTCTCTTGTCTACCCGGACTAACACAGTCAGGAAGAGAAAAGTAAGGATTCACCTTAGGGCTTAAAAGTGATATATTTCTGAAATCTTTATGCAATGCATTTTAATAATGGCCCCAGAAACTATATATATTGTATAGAAAATTTTGTCCCATAAAATATTAGGAGAGAAAATTCTGGAAAGATGGTGACTGTGTAACACATACTAGAGGGAGTGCACAGAAAGCACAGGAGAGTTACTAAGAGGAAATTTCTATACTGCCAGGTTGTAGAAGGAGTATCATAAAGATAAGTAGGCACAGATTCACTAGATTTTGAGGAGCTTGGGGCTTTGGCTTACAGTGGAGCTGGACTAGGGTTTTACCTTAGTCCTACCACCATCTGGGATGGAGCTGGAATTATTTAAGCCTACCCAGGGGCTTAATCTCATCACAGCCACAGCTTTGCTGCCACTCTTGAGCCCACAGTAAAGGACTGGGACTCAACTCTATTGATTTTTTCATTTCCATATATTCTTTCTGTCCCCCGACAATCTCAGCAAGCTTGGGTTGTTTTTCTATTGTTTGTTTATTTTCTGTTTCTTTTCACTTTTCTCTTACACAACATTGATGACCTCCAGATCACTCTCCTAAACCTAGGGCATCTAAGCCTGCTTTCCACCTAGTTAGGAGAGCTTGACCTTTTACAGCAAGTGGGGAAAGCCTGTCCACCCTCCACCAGGGGATAACCCACCAACTTTTTCTGAGAGTAATCCTACCCACCTTCTTCCAGGGTAAATCCCAGCCACATTCCTTGAGGGGAAATGGCTAAGGAAATCCTGTCCCCCTTCTTTGGAGGAAATGCTGCCTGAATAGATGGGAGACTCCCACTTGTACTCTGTGATAGCACATATTTGAGGGAACTTCTTTCAACATGCTGTAGTGCCTCTCACAGCCTAAGGCAACTTGGTCAACACTTCCCAATATGCCATGCTGCTGCGAGAACCTCTTTACAAACTCCCCAGTGATCTACCTGACCAGGGCAGTTCTGCTTGTGATCAGGAGTGCTCTACACCAAAGCAGGCAACTCATCATCCTCTGTGGCACTCCCAATGCACCAGATGTCCTTGCATGCCCTCTGCTGCACCAAAAGCTTCCACATATCACACTATCATGGCTTTTTGTGAGATCAACGAGTATAATGCCATCTTTGTGAGTCCACAATCACTCAATCAACATCCCTTGAGAGGACCATCCAACTGACTAACCAAAAAACAGAATACTGGTTGACTAAAGAAAAAGTTAAGCCACAAGAGAATAAAATGGCAGGCCAATCCAATAATGAAATTATCTGCAGGAAGTTCAAAAAAGCATTCCATAAGTCTCCATGGAGAGAGCCAGTGCTTCTTGACTCTCTGGAAAATGTCACCTGACCCTTCTAAACAACAGAACACAAACAGAAATCAGCCCCAATAACCTCACCAAAAAAGCAAGAGAAGTAAAAGATAATGGCAAAATATGTACTGAACCTGACAATGTGCGTACAAGAAGACACTGATCTGCAACAGAAAGGAATTATCAGAATGCTGCTTGGAGACATACAGGATAAAAGGGAAACAATACAGACAAAGGATGAAATTATAGAGGAGATAAATGCAAGGAAATACAAGACCTGAGGGACACAATAAAAACCAGTGGCAGATTCACAGATTTCATCAATATACTGGAGGAAGCACAAAACCGGAGCAGTGACCTAGAGGACAACTAGTCAGATTATAAGAAAAATCTAATGAGATCATCAGAAAAGCTTAAGAAATCCTAAGAGCTTTATTTGATTCTATGAAATGGACTAACATCAGAATAATTGGGTTGCTGGAGGAAGACAAAAAAAAACATACATCTTCAACAATAATGAAAGAATTCTTGGGGGAAATCTTGCCCAGCTTAATGCACGAAAAACAGGAAACCATACAGAAGGCTGAAACAACACCAGCTAGACTGAATCTCAAGAAGTCTCCAAGGCATATAAGAGCTAAACTCTGCAACTTTGAGTAAAAGCAGAAAATCACGAGAGCAGGTAGGGAAAAACACACAATCACATATAGAGGTTCTGTTTCCAAATAAGAATATCCTCATACCTATCGGCGGGCACTATGAATAAGAGAACAGAGTGGAGAAATATACTACAAGCATTGAAGGAAAATAATGAAAACCCAGAAATACTCTACTCAGCCAAATTTATTAGCAAGATAGATGAAGAAAAGTCTTCCTAGGCAAGGAAAAACTCAAAGAATACGCTAGAAAAAAAACAGGCCTACAAAAGATCCTTGCCAATCCAGTATAGGCAAAAGAACTGCACTCACCAAGCATACTTAAGAGACTACCACATAGAACAACCCCTACCAAAGGAAATAAATAGAGAGCAGTCCACAAGATAGCAATAGTCTATGGGAGGAAAGAAGTCAAGAATGTAACACACACACGTAAGTATCACACACTAATAAGAACGGGGGGTTTGGAAAACATGCAAAGGAAAAGATATTATATGACATCACAGAGTCCATAGATGGAGATATTACCCTGAATATCAATGGATTGAGCTAATGCATTAAAAGACTGATGTTGAGAGATGGGCTTAAAAAACACAACCCATCAATCTGCTGCCTACAGGTGACATATCTTAAAACTACAGACAAAAATAGTCTAAGCGTCAAAGGCTGGTGAAAGGCATACCAAGCAAGCAGTGGTTCAATAAAACCAAGGGTTGCAATCCTAATGTGAAATAAAATTGACCTCAAAGTGCAAATGGAAAAAGGAGATAAAGAAGAAAACTATATAATGCCTAAGGAAATCGCAGACAAAGAATCACTAATCAGCTGAGCCCCAGTTGTGTAGTGGTTGTGCACGGGACTGTGGCCTACTGGGTTGGAGGTTCAAATCTAGCAGCAAGGCTGGGCCTCCTGCTCCCACTACCAGAGGGCAGTGATGCCGCAAAACAAAAACAAACAAACAAACAAACAAAAGAATCACTAATAATTTTAAACATAAATTCACCGAATAAGACACGAACCAAATGTTCCAAAAGATAACAAAAGAAGTCATATCCTGAACAATTTTAGTAGATAACTATAGTACCTCACTTTCTGAGAAAGAAACTCAATAAGGAGGCTAGAGATCTAAACACTGCAATTAGATAATTTGATGCTTTAGAAATGTACAGAGTTCCTCATGTAAATATAAAAAATCATATTCTTCTCAAGTTCACATGACATATATTTAAAGATAGATCATATACTGAGCCATAAGATGAATCTACATAAATTTAAGCACATTGATAACATACAGCCTTCTCTGACCACTGTGCCATAGGTCAGGAAATCAACAAAAGGAAGATGAAGAAAACAAGAGCAATTAGAGGATGAATAATTTTATATTGCTAAAGCAGTGTGTACAGGCCCATATCAGAGAAGAAATTAGGAAAATTTTAGAAAGCAATGAGAATGCAATATACCAAGATTTATGGGATACATCAAAGGCAGTTATCAGAGGAAGTTTCATAGCAATACATGCACAAATAAAAAAGGAAGAGAAGCTCATCACTGACATACAAGCACAAAATTTACAGCAGCTACAGCAGAATACACAGGACAGTCTTACTAATATTAAAAACCTCAACACAATAAAATCAGGGCTGAGATTAAGGAAAAGAAAAATAAGAGAAAACAGGAAAAAATAATGCTGCTGAAAGTTGGTTCTTCAAAATGATAAATGGAATCCACAGATCCTTGGAAAACCAATTCCAAGAAGGGAGGAAACAAATTTCAATGCAAGGCTAAGGGAAGAAATAGGGTACGTTGAATCTGATTGCTATACATAAGCTTGTGGTGCCAACATGGCCAAAGACAATAGGTATGTCTGTTGTGATGACATGGCCAATGAACACAGTTGATCAATTGAAGGGTGGAAATAGAAAAGGCTTGGCAAGATCTGCCCTCTCTCTTGCTTTCGGATCTGTGGACTGGACACCTGCCTTGTTTGTCCTGTGCCTCCACCTCCAAGCAACATTACCCGTTGGACACCTAATCGTGGACTGTGGAGCTATGAGCGGAGGTTCTTTCAAGTCCTACTTCACCACACTCCTGGGATATACATCTCTTGAGCTGAGGATTGTTGGACTCTGTCATCTGGCTGACTGTTGGTAACCTGCTCTGCTGTTGCTTCCTGTGACCAGATAGCCTGGATTGCTCTACATAGGACTACTCAGCAGCCCTCCAGACTTGAAGAATTGCTAGTCTTCTACCTGTCTCATGTGAGTTGCACTGAGCAGTTTGTACTGCTTATAGATAGTTAACTGTTTCTTTCTTACTTATATACCTTTATCTCTATATAAATATATAAGGAGAATTACTAGTGTCCTGGTTTTACTTCTCTAAGAGAACCTTGCCTGGCACACAGACAAATGAAATCAAAGGGATGATTACACCGTAGTACAAAAGACTGTACTCCAATGAATTCAACAATTTGGAAAACATGGAAAAATTCTTGGAAAAACATTTTTTCCCTAGGCTATACTCAATGGACATCAAGAATCTTGACAGACCTTTATCAATAGAAGAAATAGACAACATTATGAAGGGATTACCAACAAAAAAATATCTCCTGGGTCAGATGATTTTACAGAATTCTACCAAGTATTCGGGGAAGAACTAATACCCATCCCGCACAAACTCTTTAAGAACATGGAAAAAGTTAGCAAACTCCCAAAATCCTTCTATGAAGCTCTGATCTCAAAACCAGGGAAGAATCCCATAAGAATAGACCAATAGTTCTTTTTTTTTTTTTAATTCCAGCTCCCTATATTTCCCCTCCCTTTTCTCCTCCCCCATAAACCCCTAATAATGTACAAATTATTATTACCTTTTCATATCGTACACTCTCCAATGTGTCATCTCACCCACCCCACCCCCGCTGTCCACACCTCAAAGAGGAGGTCACATGTAGATCCGTGAGTAGAAAATGTTTGGAAGTGAATGTGTCAACATGTGTACAAGTGTGCTTAATATAAATGATGTTTCAAATGCTATAAGAGCTGTAAGAGCCCCCAATTAAATCTATATTTAAAATAGTAGGGGGATGGAGGAGCTTATACCAAGGTCTCAAGTAGAAAATATTTAGAAATGAATTTCTACATGTGTAGAAATATGTTTGATACAAATGATGTACTCAAAATTATAAGAGCTATGAGAGTCCCCAATAAAATTATTGGGAAAAAATAAACCAATAGGCCTAATGAGCATCAATGCAAAAATACTTAACAAAATACCAGCCAATAAATTACAATTCTATATAAAAGAAATAATTCACCATGCCCAAGTGTGATTCATACCAGGAATGCAGGAATGGTTCAACATATGAGTGACCACTGGTATCAATCACCACATTGACATGAAAAATTAAAAGAATTACATGATCATATCGATAGTCGTGGGAAAAAGATTCTACAACATCCAACACCAATTCCTGTTTAAGTCACTCAAGAAGAGAGGAATAGAACGAAAATTCCTCAAGATAATGCAAGCTATATATGAAAATCAACAGTCGACATGGTACTCAATGGAGAAAGGACAAGCACAATCCCACTTAAAAACGGAACCAGACAAGGATGCACTCTATCCCCTTAATAAGGAGTCACACTTATTTAACATCATACTGGAGGTTTTAGTTAACAGGCAAATAAAAGACATCAAAGGTATTCACCTGGGGAAGCAAGAGGTGAAACTACCATTATTCACAGATGATATGATTCATATTCACATATGGATAATCCCAAAAGTTCCACAAGGGGAGTAGTGGAAGCAAGAGAGTAGACAGAGAGGCAGGATACAAGATCAACAAACAGAAGTCTATCGGACTGCTATCCACCGAAGAGGAGATCAAAGAGGGGGTACCCTTCACAAAGACCAAGCACAAATTGAAATATCTAGGGATATACTTCTCCAAAAAAAAAACCCAAAAGATCTATATGAGGAAAACTACAGAATACTATGACAAGAAATCAAGAGTGATCCTAAGAAATGGAAGAATTTTCCATGCTCATGGATTGAAAGACTCAATATAGTAAAGATGTCAGTTCTGTTGAAGGCACTATAAAAGTTCAATGCACTCCAGATACAATTATTCTCATCTTTCTTCAAAGAAATGGAAAAAAGTGATTATCTACTTCATATGTAGAAGAAAGAAACCCAGAATTAGTAGAGAACTTCTCAAGAAGAAGGACAGAATGAGAAGGCTTGCTTTACCTGGCTTTTGCACATATTATACAGCCACAGTGGACAAAGTTGTATGGTACTAGTATAGTGACAGATACTCAGACAAATGGAAAAGAACTGAAAACCCAGAAATAAAATTAGCAACATACAGACAACTGATTTTTGATAAGGGCCTCCAAAATATCAAATAGGAAACAGTTGCTCTTTTCAACAAGTTGTGGTGGAAAAAATGGCTATCATCCTCCATAAAAATGAAGCAAAACCCTTATCTTAATCCGTGCACAAGAATAAACCCAAGGGGGATCACAGAGTAAAACCCCAAATTTTTAGGCCATCAATGAGGAAATTGGGATAAACCTGAGAAGTTTGGTGCAAGGAATGCCTAGGCTGTCAGAAATAGGGGTAGGGCAAAAATACAGATCAGTCAGAAATTGACAAATAGGATATACTGAAGACAAAACAACTGTTTACATTAAAAGAATTCACCAAGAGAGTAACAAGAGAGCGCACAGACTGGGAAAACATCTCTAGCAATGACATATCAGACAAAGACCTTATTACTAAATTCTACAATACTCTGCTAGCTTCAAAAAAGAAAACCCAAAAAACTAATTGCCAAATTAGTGGGTGGTCAAAGGAGCTGAAAAGAAATTTCACAAGGGCACAAAAACAATTGGCCAATAAACATATTTGAAAATGTTCCTGATCATTAGATATCAGAGAAATGCAAATTGAAACAACTATAGCCCAATTAAAAAAAAATCAGAAAGCAGCAAGTGTTTGAGGGGTTATGGTGAGATAGGAACTCTCACCCACTTCTGGCAGACTTGTAGATATTAACAACCGCTATGGAAATTGATTTGGCAATATCTAAAACAGATGTAAATTGAGCTACCATACATCCAAGCCATCCTCCTACTGGACTTATACTCAGAGTGGCAAGAAACAAGCCAAGGCAGGCATCTGTTTTGGCAGTCACCTTATGTCAATTTGAGGATTAACAGTGTAGGGGAGGAGTCTCTGGACATAGCCAATAAGACTTCTGTGTGGCAATTTTCTATTCAAAATTCTGGGAAATTCAGCTATAATTCCTCCTTGGAGATGAGAGACTCACTACCCAGTCACTTGGTGATGTTTTACAGACAAGACACAAGCGTGACTCTGTGAGAAATCCCTGAGGAGAAGATACATGAAACTACCCTAGTGCCCTGAGCCATATAAACCACATGGATGCAACCAAACCTCTGAAGACAGAAAAGCCTCACAGAGACTCCTGCCAGTTCTGAGGTTCTTAAAACTCCACTGGATCCAAAAACTTTCTACCCACTGGCCTGTAATCATCCTGCATTTGATGTCAATGTATGTGTTTCGTGAGTCTGAAGAGGACATTATAGATTGGTATTGGACATATGGGCTAATATCAAACTTATGACCTTCGACTGGAGTGGGTTGGGATGTTTTCTTAATATACAGTTATTCTTCTACATAAAACTCTTTCTTATATACATATTTGTGCTTATGAATTTGTTTCTGTAGTCTACCCAGACTAACACATCTGTGCTCCAATATTCATCGCAGCACAGTTTACAATTGCAAGTTGTAGGAAACAACCCAAATTTCCATCAACAGATAAGTACATTAAAAATTGTGGTACACACATACAATGGAGTACTTTGTATCAATAAAAACCAAGTATGAACACATGAAGCATATCACCACATGGGAAAAACTAGAGGAAATTATGCTTAGTGAAGTAAGTCAAGTACAAATGGATAAGTACAACATGAGTCTGAGGTAAGCTTAAAAACATGCAAAAGAGCATACTGAAAAAGCTACTGTATACATACATTTCTGGGGTGAGATTCAGGTACTATGACAGGGCCCAGACTCAATCCACGGATACATATGATAGACAGCTGTGTTAGTTTAGGGTAGACAAATGTGACAGTCATGTACCTGTGTGCCAATTTCATGATTGGGAATGTAGGGATGGAGTCTATACTGTCAATCCAGAGATAGCCGGAGACCTCTGTGTGGGAATGGCTATCTCTGAGAATTCTGGAAAATCTCATGATATTTCCCCAGTTGTTGGGAAATGGTCAACTGACAAGACAAGATGGCAGCATCTGAGGAACTGGAAGAGCTGAAGGAGAAGCCATATGGCCTTATCCTGATGAAACTAGACCTCTGAAGCTCAAAAAGCCATTGAGACACCACTGCCAGTGCTGAGATGCTTCTACCACCCATAGATACTGCTGATGGACCCTGAGCCCTGCAAACAAGGAGGCATGTGGGGAGCAATGCCAAAGCTGGGACACTTCTACTGCTTCATGAGTTGAAAAGAGGCTTTATAGACTTGTTTCAGATATATGGGCTAATATCAGACTTATGACCTTAGACTTCACTGGCTTGGGATAATTTCTCAATGTTCCATTCCTCTTTTATATAAACCTCTCCCTTATATCCCTATGTGTGTTAGTGAATTTGTTTCTTTAGTCTACCCGGACTAACACAACAAGATAAACAAATTCATAAACATGCACAGGGATATAAGGAAGAGGTTTGTATACAAGAGGAATGGAAAATTGAAAAACATCCCAATCCAGTCCAGTCCAAGCCCATAAGTCTGATGTTAGTCCACATTTCCAAAACCAATATATAAGTCCACTTCAGACTCATGAAAAACATGCACTGACACCAAATACAGGATGAGCACAGGCCAGTGAATAGAAAGTCTTTAGATCCAGCGGTGTTGTAAGTATCTCAGTGCTGGCAGGAGTCTCCATGTGGCTTCTCTAGGTGTAGATTTCTTGCTACATCAGAGCAGGTCCATGTAGCTTCTCTTTAGGGATGTCTTACAGGGAGCCAGCCTTGTCAATCAAGATTCAGGCAGTGAGTATTTTCTGTAGAAAGTCTCCCAGGAAGTGAGCCAGGAGAGATAATGTCTCCCACCTTCAAGAAGGAATTATCATGTTTTCCAGAATTCTCAGGAGAAGGTGATGTTCACACAGTTATCTCTTTGGCTATCTCCAGATTGACAGGCTAGATTCCACCCCTACACTAAATCTTTAAATTGCCACCAGATTAGGTGACTACCACAACAACTGTGGCAGTCATGTGCTTATGTTAGTTTTATGATTGAAATGTAGGGGTGGAGTCTAGCCTGTTAATCTGGCAATAGCCATTGAGTAGTCAATGAGGCCTCTATGTGGGCATGGCTTTCTCCTGAGACTTCTGGGAAATCTCGCGATATTTCCCTCTTGATGATGAGAATCTATCTTCCCCAGTGGTTGGGAGTTAGTCTCAGAGACGTCAAATCACGGACAAGACAAGATGGCAGTGTCCAAAAAAACTGAAGGAGCCGGAGGAGAGACCACACAGATTTGCCCTGATGGAGCCACACCTCTGAAGTTGGGGCGGCCACACGGAGACCTCTGCCAGTGATGAGTTGCTTCTGCTGCTGATGGACCCTGAGCCCTGGAAGCGAGGAGCCATATGAAGACCACTGCCAGCGCCGCTATTTTGAACCCACTGACCTTTTCCTTATATCTATATGCGTGTCTATGAAATTTGTTCCTCTAGTTTACCGGGACTGACACACCAACTAAAAAGGAAGGGGAGTGGTATGAAGGAAAACAAATTATATGGGTAGTGGGTGAACAGGGCACTGACCCACCCAAGGGGAGAGTATTATTGATAGCTCCACAGGGAAAGAGGGACTAGACTTTAACTTGAGCCTCTAAGATGTGAATGCCACACACCAGTATGTAACAGGAAACCATGTGTGAGTTCTGAGGGGCCAGTCACAATCTCAACTATGTGGACAGCTGTCTCTCCTGCAAGAAGAATTGAATTCGGAGTACAACACTGAAGCTACAGCTCAGGAAGGAGGACATGTCTGATGAGAACATACGGGAACAAATGAAGGGGCAGGAAGAGAGAGGTGAGCATATGAAGGCCCACCAAGCCTTGCAGATGATATCCTTGCTCAGAGAAGCCATTGCACAAAGAGGACCACATTGTAGGTCCCACCACAAGACATGACATCCCTGACTGACCCACAGATCTGCAGGAGTCAACTCTGGAGGCAGAGTGTGAGAATCATGCCTGAATCTGACCTCACAAAACACTAAGGATATTCTACAGAACAGCAAGGGTAACAGATTAAAAAAGTCCCCATGGAGTACCAAAAATAGGTAAGTTTTTGTTGCTGTGGTGGTGGTGGTGCTTTTGTTTTCATTTGTTGCTTTGCTTTGCTCTGTATTGTTTTTATGCATGAAATTATCTGTGCATGGATAGGTGGGATACACAATCCAGAGGAGAAAACAATGAGGACCATTGGTTCCAGAGGGGACATGGAAGAGGGGCAGGATGGGGAAAAGGTGTGTGTGTTTACAAACCCAGGGACAAGGGGAAAACAAGTGATGCAAAATTGGTGGTGGAAGGTGCAGGAGGCCTGCCATGGCTTCATCAAGGGTAATGTAACCAGAGGAATTACTGAAAACAAAATGACGGCTGATCATGATAGTAGAACAAGAGGAAAGTAAAAGGAAATATAGGAAAAACTAGGTGGCAAAGGGTACTTATAGAAGTCTAGATACAAGCACGTGCATATGTAAATATATTTATTGCTTTAGTATTAAGGTGGCAGGTGGATATTGGGGCTTCACTCAAGTACTGCCTCCATGAAAGAACACTTTGTTCTATTAAACTGGCATTACATGATGCTCTCTTTCCCAACATGATCACTGAAGACCTTAAGCAAGTGTAGTGAAGAAAGCTGATGGTGCATGGCTATCAAAAGATGTAGTGTCTTGGTTCTTAAAGGTTTGAAGATAAGCTAGCAACCATCTAGCTCAGAAGCAACAAAGCCTATTTGGAAGTACACCAGTCTGTGTGATTATCAGGTATTGACGTGATCTGGAATGAGGCATCAAAAACAAATCATATCATTGTGAATGAGGGGTAGTGTAAGGCAGGGACCCAAAGCCTATCTGTACACAGCTGCACATTCTTTTATGGAAGGGTCATAGGGAAGGGAAATACCAGTTAGGGAGCAGTGTATCTATGATGAAACATACAACTTTCCTCTAGTGTGAAATGACTAGAAGTTCCAGTTTTAGCAATTTAACAACGTTCCACAGCATTTTAAATTAAAGT
This sequence comes from Nesogale talazaci, assembly GCA_004026705.1. NCBI lineage: Eukaryota > Metazoa > Chordata > Mammalia > Afrosoricida > Tenrecidae > Nesogale > Nesogale talazaci. The sequence continues at coordinate 37,653 of PVJH01009460.1, forward strand.
AAATATATCGCAATACTATTTTTGTGGTCTATGTAATTTTTTTGCTCCATATAGACCAAATATTTAATCAGATACTTCCTCACCCCCCTTGTCAATGGTATCCCTCTTAAAATCTGGTCACTTTACCTTTAATGCTTCCTCCCCACCTCTACAGGATCTCAATTCTACCTTACAAATCTGCTAGATCAGAGGGTGTACACTGGTACAGATAGGAAATGAAGACACAGGAAACTTGGGACAGAAAAACCCCTCAGAACCAATAATGAGAGTAATGATACCAGGTGGGTAAGGGAAATGTGGGGTAGACAGGGGACACTGATCCTAAGAATCTACATATAATCCCCTCCCTGGGTGATGGACAACAGAAAAGTGGGGGAAGGAAGACTTTGGACAGGGGACGACCAGAGAATGTACACTGGGACAGTTAGGAACTGGAAACATGAGAAATCCAGGATAGGCATTGCTTTGTTTTTCTTCTCTGTAGCAAAAATATTGTGTTCCAGTATTTAAATCTCGAACATGAGGTTTAATATTGCTGCTTAGCTATTGCAAACTATGTGTCCCTGGACACACATAAGTTAGTTACTCATAGGTCAAATTTAATGTATTTTAGAATTCATTTTTTAGAATGAGTAAGTTAACCTAACATATAAAATCTCAGGCGACTAAATAGCATAATGAATATAAATGTGCTGTTTGTATTGGTATGGTAAATTTTTTTCAGCAAGTATACTACTAGTTACAAAAACAATAAAAGGAAATAAATATACTGCAGAATGATGGATATTGGGATCAGATAAAATATTTGTCCTTCCTGTTGTTACTATTTTAATTTTATTACACTCTTATTTGCAACCTAATATTTTTTTGGTTGGGGGAGAATAAAATTTAATTAAAAATACTTCTGAAAATGTTCAGAAGTTTTTCACAAAATTTCATATTGATTTTTTCCATTTATTACTTATTTATTTAAACGCTCATTGAGAGCTAGCATAGATCTGTTGTTCCATAGTTTCGTTGCCTGAAGCATAACTGGCTTCAAGACATTCTTTTCTTTCTTGAGGTCCTTGACATTAGCTCTCTTTTGCATGACCCCCAACTTAGCTTAAATTTGTTTCAAATTTAATTGCATGGGCATTAAACCCTAAAAGTATCTAACTCATAAAAACAAACAGCAAAATTCCATAAGAGTATCGTATTCAATATCTAAAAGGTATTTCTCTTTACGTGTAAATATGTATTCAATAAATTAAGTGATATTTTAATAATAGCCTCTGGCAGTCATGTGCTTATGTTAATTTCATGATTGAGATGTAGGGGTGGAGTCTAGCCTATTAATCTGGAGATAGCCACTGAGTAGCCAATGAGGCCTCTATGTCGGCATGGCTTTCTCCTGATACAACTAGGAAATCCGCAATAATTCCCTCGTGAAGATGAGAAGCTATCTCCCCAGTTGTTGAGAGCTAGTCTGAGGGACAACGAACTACATAGAAGATAAGATGGCAGCATCTGAGAAGCTGGAGGAGCTGGCGGAGAGACCATACAGTTTTGCCCTGATGGAGCCAGACCTCTGAAGCTGGGCTGACACATGGAAACCGCTGCCAGCAATGAGTTGCTTCTGCTGTTGATGGACCCTGAACCCTGAAAGTGAGGAGCCCTGTGGAGACCCCTGCCAGCGCTGGGATTAAGCACCCACTGACCTGTGATTTTGTGAGTCAGAAAAAGACTTTATAGATGGATTTCAGGCCAATGGGTTAATATCAGACTTATGACTTTGAACTGGACTGGGCTGGGAAGTTTTCTCAATGTCCTGTTCCTTTTGTATATAAACCATTCCCTTATATCCATATCCATATCTATGAAATTTGTTACTCTAGCCTGCCTGGACTAACACATAGCCTTTCTAATTTGAATTACTCAAGAACATCTGTACAGTCACCTTATGTAACATATCACCTCATCTTTTCATTAGTAAATACAAAATTTTTAAATAACCTCATATTTAGTGAGAAATGGTCCATGTAATTTATATACATGTATATTTTCAATTCATGTATTAAATTATGGCTTATACAGTTTCACACACACAAACTTGTGTATGTATAAAATGCACATACAGATACATAAAAAAGGGATAGTTAATTTTTAGCATGTTCTAGATACCAATATGTAATGGTCTCTAGCTGTGGAACTAACATGTCTCCAACCATCTCCAGATGTGCCCACCGACAAGCAGATATGCCCACTTATGTGTACCTGGAGTGATGACATCATCGCATCAGTCCCATCACATACACCCCATACAAATACAGGTGTTTGTTACAGGTTTGGCATTATAATGTGCTTATGTGGACCAATCACGTGTTAAAGAGCAGCTACTGTGCAAAGAGCAGCTACTGAGTAAAATGCATCTGCCGTCTTGAAAGCAGAAATATTGTAGGTAAAATGCCACTTCATGAATTATAATTATTGGGTAAATGTAAAATCATGTACTGTAGAATTATATATATAGATACATATATATATATGTGTATATATATATATATATATATACTGTACCATGGAAATTTAATCTGGATGCTGATCAACCTTTTTATATTCAGCCATGTTTGATGTGCATACTGCCCCTTTGTGATAGTACCAGGTATGTTAAAAAACTAACAAAAACAGATAACGGTCAATCATAAGACATTTTAATGAACTCCATTGACTAAACTATGCTAAGTATTATCTTTGTATTATTAAAGCTATTGTTTTATATTATTTTCAACATTAAGAAACTAAAATATCATGAGGAATTTTTACAGTATGGTTCTACCTCAATAATTACAGCAGGAATCAAGAAACTGCAATGTGTTATTTGTTGTGAAATTCAATCAGCTATCTAAGAAGCTGGAGAAATTAGAACACCATCTTGACAGCAACCATCTGAGCTTTGTCAGCAAGGATACCAATCATTTTGCAGGCAAAACTTACGGACTCAAGAAAGCCAGACCTGACACTAATTGCAAGTACCACAAACAAAACGTAGCAGCTGTTGAAGCGTGGTATTTGGTGAAACTCAGAATCACCAGAGCTATGAAACCTCACACCATTGATGAGGATTTACTTCTGCCAGAGACCAAAGACATAGTTCGAGATCGGAGATGAATTTGTTAGGAAATTGAGTGCAATTTCCTTATCTGCAGAAGAATAGATGACATGTCTGCTGGTGTTCTTGATCAGCTTATCCAGGAAATTAAACGTGCTTCATCTCCAATATTTAGCATCCAGCTTGAAGAAGATACAAACATTGCAAATTGTTCACAGTTACTGGTACACGTGAAGTATATTTATGAAGGCGACTTTAAAGATGAGCTCCTTTTTTACAAACCTCTCGAAACGACAACTACTGTGTGTGATATATTTGACACATTCTGAAGGAGCATAATATTCCTTGGGAAAATCTTTGTATGGATGGTGCTCCAGGGTGTCAATATGAATTTTAAAGTTTGGTACTGAGTGAGTCAGCAAAAATCATTGCAACTCACTCATTGACAAATATTAGCAATGAAGATGCTGCCACAAGAGTTACAAGGGGTAATGAAAGGTTTCATACGTTCTGTCATTTTTTAAAGGCAAGAACTTTGAACAGTTATCTGTTTTCACAACTGTTCAATGAGTTGAACATGCAGAATAATGCTGTGCTACTTCACACAGAAGTAAAATGGCTGTCAAGTAGAAAAGTGTCAAAATGTGATTTTGAGCTTGCAGCAGTCATGTACTTATGTCAATTTCATGACTGGAAGTGTAGGGGTGGAATCTAGCCTGTCAGCCTGGAGATAGCCAATGGGACCTCTGTGTGAACATGGCTTTCTCCTGAGAATTTTGGGAAATCTTGCAATATTTTCCCCCTAGGTGTGAGAGACTTACAGCTGAATCGTTGAGAGACATGGTAGGTGATAAGACAAGGTGGCAGAGACCCCGTGTCCTGGAGGACTAGAGGATAAGCCACATGGACTTACCCTGACGGAACCAGATCCCTGGGGCCTGAGAAGCTACATGGAGACTTCTGCCAGTTCTGAGATGCTTGAGGTGCCATGGAAAGACCCCTGCAAGCACTGAGATGCTTGTACTGCCACTAGATACACAGGATTCTGGACCCACTGGCCTGTGACAGTCCTGGTGTCATTGCATGAGCTTCATGAGTCTGAGGAGGATTTTGTGGATTGGTATCAGACATATGGGCTATTGCAGACATGTGGACATGGACTAGACTGGATTGGGACACTTTCTCAATGTTCCATAACCTCTTGTATATAAACCTGTATCTTATATACATTTTCATGATTACGAGTTTGTTTCTCTACCCAGACTGTCACAAGCTTCAAAATGAACTCATAATGTTTTTGAAAACAAGATCACAGTTTGTGCACTTTTCAGCAATAAAAGTGAACTGCAAAATATATAATTTACTTGTGGACTAGCTTATCGACTTTCTTTAAGGAACATTGCATTGAACCAGATAAAATGATTATGATGATAATTTCTGTGAAAGAACATTTTTACATGCTTGCAGACGAAATTTCATCATGCTTTCCAAATCTTTCTAACACCTGATTTGCACTTGCCAGACACCCATTCACAGTCAAAGTTGAAGATGCTCCTGAGACAGCAGAACTTATGAATTCATTGAACTTATGAATAGTGATATAGTGAGAACTGATCTCTCTACAATGCCAGCTACAAAATTCTGGATCCAGTGTTTGCATTCATATGCTCTCTGTCTGAGACTGTGCTGAGCTTTCCCAGCAACATAGCTTCGTGAAACAGTGTTTTCCAGCTTGGGTTATCAAGTCTAAATACAGCAGTAGACGTTTTTGGAAGATGATCTTCATTGTGCTCTTGCAAAGACTGCCCTGAGAATTTCTGATCTGGGGAGGAAGAAGCTATCTCAACTTTCATACTGACATTAGCTTTTTATGCACAGGATCGCAAAATGTAACAATGCAGTTTGCTGTTGTTATATTGAGACTGTTACACATGCTCCACCGTGCTTCAAAACAAAATATTATTTATTTGTAATTAGAAAGAAATATTTCACAATATATTACATATTTTGTGATTAATCACTATGCTTTAATTATATTTAATTTGAAACAATGAAAATACATCCTGCATAGCATATACTTACATAAAATTAATAACAGTAGAAAAATTACAGTTATGAAGTATCACCAAAGATAATTATATGGTCTGGGGCCACCACAACATGAGGAACTATATGAAAGGGTCACTACATTAGGAAGTTAAGAACTAGACTTTTAGCAAATAGGCTTAGTGTCGTAATTCCCAAACCTTGGCCTACTTAAGTGAGGTTTTACATTTGAATATAAATACTTCATTTTATATATAATCCAATATTCATCATCTGTCATCAGATTAAAAATGAAGGATAATACATATATATATATATATATATATATAAACAATAGAAGATAAAGAGAACATTTCATGGCACTTATTATATGGATAGTATATCTCAGATGTTTATGTTCTAAAGTTTTCAGGACTTGTCACATTAAATTCTCAAATTAGAATAGCACACCGTGTCTCCATTCCAGTATAATTATTCTGCTAACTGGAGGTCTTTGGTTCAAAATCACCATCTACTATAGCAAACAAGTGAAATTATCTGCCTTATAAAGATTCATAGGCTGAGAAACTGCAGAGGAGGTTATGAATTGGAATAAACTCAATAATAGTAAGCTATAAAGCCTTTATTGTTATCAAGCTGTCCATAATAAAAAGGAAATACATGCCACCAAATAGTAACTAAATAACAAAGATTCTTTCCACCAATCATGTTAATCCATATATGACTTTTTCCAATCATAGGAAAACCCTGGCTTTGACATATCCCAATTCTCATTTTCCTAACTGCTTGGCAATCAATCAGAATACTGAAATTTCAAATTCAGAGGTTTCTGTACAAATATGGATAGGCTTTCAGAACAATTGAGTATACTTTATGAAAATCAAAACACATTAACTTTATTCTTAATAAAACTCTTTACAATCATATTAAATAAAATATATGCCATTACTCTGAAAGATTACTTACTCATTTAGGATATAACCAGATATAACACACACATACAAACCTGTTTTACCAGACATTGTTTTGAGAATTGAGGAATTTACAACAAAATTTTTAAACTGCAGTGGTTCTACATAAGTTTTATGTTTACATATTACTGACATTTAAAAGTGAAAAGAAATGTTCTCCAATGTATTTTCAGAGCAGTTAGATAGATTATCACAAAGGCTGTCACTTCTTTTTTATCAACCATTCAGTTAGAAAATGACCATATGTCTTCAGCATTTAATTTTCTTTCCCAAGAAAAATAAATATTTAAAATAAATATTTTCTTGTTTGCTTTTATAAACTGCTTATTCTCTTAAATCCAAACTTACACAGAATGTTTGCTAATACTTCAAATGTTTGTCATCTCCACCAGCTGAAACTTTATCTAAGCAAACAAAAATAAGCTCTTTTATTATAGATGTACAAGGACCATTAATACTACTACGTGTCTCCCAAAGTGCAAACTCAGTGCTCTTCAACTCTTTAGAAGATGGCATTGGTCTCCTCTAAAACAACACATACAAGCAGGGTTTGCAATTTTAATCTCTGACAAAATTGATCTCATGATGCCAGCCATAACAATAGACAAGGAGGGGCACTGTATAGTGTTCAAGGGAACAGTAGACGAAGTCCAAGTGAGCATAATAATATATACATTCCAAAGAGGACCCATGAAATTCATAAACCAAAAACTCCAAAAGATGACAAAAGAAAAGACAGCCTCAACAATTATAGTAGGTGACTTTAATACATCACTCTTTGAAAAAGGTAAATCACAAGAAGAGAAACATCATATATACTTGAGTATAAGTCGAGTTTCTCTGCACATATTTAATGCTGGATTTGTGGTAAAATTAGGTGACGCTGCTGCTACTCACATCAGCTTACACTCAAGTATATTTGGTTACAAAGAGGCTACAGATGTAAGCAGGACAATGCGATGGCTTCACATAATGTATATGTTCATAATTATATTTCTACCCCAAAGCAAAAAAAATCACATTATTTTTAAGCCTGCATGACATATACACAAAGATAGACCACATTCTGGGGCACAAGTTGAAATTTTGAAAATTCCCACATGTAGAGATTATACAGACTTCTCTCTCTGACCACTATATCATAAGGCAAAATGAGTAGGTATTGGCCGTGATCTGAGATGAAACCAGGAACTTCATAAAATTCAATGAAAATGAAAATATGATGTTCCAAATGCCTTTGGACACAGCAAAGGCATTTATCAGAGAATGTTTGATAGCAATACATGTACACATGAAAAAGGAAGAGAAACTTATGGTTGATATGAAGGCACTTACATAAATTAGGGCAGAGTCAACAGGATAATCTTACTAATAGCAAAAGGAAAGAAATAATAAAACTCAGGACTGTGATATAGGAGAGGGAAAACAAGAAAACTATGAGAGAAGTTAATGCTACTATAAGTTGGTTCCTTGAAAGGATTAACAGAATTGATAGAATGCTGGTAAACACAGTCCAAGAAAGGGAGGAACAAATTGCACTAGCAAGGATGAGGGATGAAACAGGGGACGTTAAAACAGACACTAATGAAATCAAAAGTATGATTACACAGTCCTAGGAAGGACTGTGGTCTAAAGAATTTAACTGCTTGGAAGACATGGAAAAATACTTGGATAGACAATCTCTCCCTAGACAATCCAAGATGGACATCAAGAGTCTCAACAAACCAATAGCCACAGAAAAAAATAGATGAGGCTATAAAGTGATTACCAACAGCAACAAAAAATCCCTTGGGTCAGATGGCTTCTTCACAGGAGAACTCTACCAAGCACTCTGGGAAGAAGTGACACCAATCCTACACAAACTTTTCGAGGACATAGAAAAAGATGGAAAACTCCCAAAATCTTTCTATGAAGCCAGTATAACTCTGATACCTACAGCGGTCAAGGATCCCATAAGAACTGAGAACTACAGACCAATATCCCTAAAGAACATTGATGCAAAAATCCTTAACACTGGCCAATAGAATACAAAAGCATATTAAAAGATAAGTCACCATGACCAAGTGGCATTCATACCAGTCATGCAGTACTGTTCAAGAGCAGAAGAACAAACAAACAAACAAACAAAAAGTAACTATTGAAAGAATATCCAGCATTCTCTTAAAAACAAGTTTTGGGGGCTTTTGGGCATACATTTTTGTCATGTTATCAGGAAATAACAAGCTTTGGAGAAGACATTTTTTTTGATAAACTAGAAAGGCAATGAAAATGAGAAAGAATTTTAAGGAGATACATTGCTATAGTACATTCAAAGATTGGCTCTACATAACTATGATTGTCAAGAGACCACAGGACTAAATAAGTTTTCTTTCTATGAGGTCACTATGAATCAGAATCAACTTCAGGGCACCACCACCAACAAAGTGAAACAAAACAAAACATAAGACGCCTAAACTCACTGCAAAAGTCATTACTTTTTCATAGTCACCTTCTCAGAAAAAGTAGAATTTCCCCTGCGGGTTTCTGAAAACATACCTCTTTGAAGGAGTAGAAAACCTCCTCTTTTTCCTATAGGGCACTTCGCGGTTTCAAACTGCTAACCTTCGAGTTGGGAGCTCAACATGTAACCACAACCAAAATGCCACAAAGCAAGGCGAAGGTAGTGGAAACAAAGAGATCAAGAGATTGGATAGCTTGAGTGGTCACATTTTTGTCTATTCTTACACATTAGGAGATGTTGTTCTTACTTCTCCAAACCAGTTCCTAGAATAGACTTCCCAGCGTGCCATCTGGTAACATTAAGAAAGCATGGTTATTTCTCCCGGGATCTCTGATTCTGCAAGTATTAAGATAATTTAAAAATTTTATTCCCAAATTTCTTCAGTGGCTTGGGAAAAGTTAATTAAGTATTTCTGCTTCTGTAGACTCTGAAATTCAAAATCCATATTTTCCTTTTTCCTTAGTAGATTCGTAAAAACAAGCATTAGAATGTCCACCTACGGGTTACATGACTGTATATTGATCACATAGGTACCTCCACACTTTCCAAGGTTAATTCATGGCTACTCTATGAATGACTTTTATTATTTCTCTAGTTGACTTTAATGCAGCTCAATTATCTTATTGTAAGAAACAATTGTAAGAAACACATTTCAGAAGCAAGTTATTTGTTTCACTTGTTTCAAAATCACCCTAATGCTATGAGTCAAAATATGACTAGAGATTCCATAACACTATCTGGAAATAGTTTGAGGCTATAGTTAGGAGGTTAGAGATAAACTTTCTTTGATTGTTTATTTATTTGTCTTGGGAGAGAAAACAATGAAATGATAGTAATATTTGTTCTAATTGCTGAGGGAATTTTATAGCTGTGTATTTAAATCCAAAATCACTTTGTCTAAGGGACTGCTCTAACTCTAGAATCTATATCTGTCATTATCATTGAGTGTGAGTGTCCCACAAAGGTTATTAACCTTAGATGCCTTTTTTAACCTGGAACCTTGAGAAAACAGCTTCTTGACAGTTTCTTTTAAGCTAAATAGAGTGTAATTAAACTATTTAGAATAAGTTGCTTTAGACATTGCAATCTTTTAAAGAATTCATTCAGTTTCTAGAAACAAACTTTAAAAGTGACAATGGAAACAATGCTTGGGGTAAATCAATAATTATTTTAATTGCTCTATGAAAGTCCTTCCTGACCACAAACAAATTATTAATTCTGTTCTTATAGAACAGTGCTGTGCCGATTACAGCACCCACAGCTGATCACATTTGTCATAGTTTCTTTCTTTCATTGTAACATTTTTGACACTCTGCCTGAAATGCTATTCCAATTTCAATGCCTTCAATAAAATTAATCTAATTTCTATGATTGGATGAATACATTTCTGTTTTAATAGTTCCTTATACCGAGAAACTCTCAGTCATAAAGTATAATATTGGAGGATAGAAAATAAGAGATTCTTAAAATTATGAGCAGAGATTCAGCTTCATAAAGTTCCAGTAATCCTGATTCAGAGATCAGAGGTTGAAAATAGGAATATGAGAAGTTATATTCTACTTTAATGTTTATTTTACTTTATTTAAAAAATCATTGATATACTCACTTTATAGTGCTGTCATGAGAAGGCAATGTTTTAAATGTAATTAATTTTAGCTCTCTAAAAGTAAATCCATTTAAAAATATATCTATTTTTTAATTTCTTGAAAATTAATGGTCTGAAAGAAATGATCAAATAAGGATAAAGCATCTACCTTTATTCTATAGAATAAAATATCTTTTCATTAGGTTGGAGATAGAATATATGTCCAAAACATATATCAACTTTTATAGAATCCTTTCAATGGCACTCTCTAATTATCAGCTGATAGTCTCATTAGAAATTTATGGCAGCTGTTCAATAATATAGTGACACATTTACTTTTCAACCCTTTTAAGTGATCTTATGCAACATATTTGACTGATGTAACATGCTGTTTCATTTCTTGATTGCTGCTGTCATCAACATTAATTGTGGATATCAGTAAAATCAAATTCTTGACAAAGTTTCTTTCTCGATTTAGCACACTGTTTTCTGTTGGTGCAATTGGCAGACCTTTTGGTTTTATATGGAATTGTAAAGTCACTAAAGTCTGTGAACTTGGCCTCTATTGGCAAGCACCACAAATCATTCTTATTTTCAGGAAATAAGGTTGTGCCACCTGCACATCACAAACTGTTAATTAGCCTACTTTTAATCCTGATGCTATATTTCTATTTCATAAAATTCAGATCCTTGGATTATTTGCCCAGCATTCAGAGAGAACAGATATTACAACCCTGACTGATTTATTACTCTCCTGATTTTCCAACACAAATTGTTCTCTTTTTCTGTTTCAATGACTGCTGTTTGTAGTAGTCTATACACATGTTTCACATGGGTGCAACTGAGTATTTTGAAACCCCCATTCTTCATAAGGCTATCCAAAACTTCGTTATGATTCACACAAATATCTTTGCATAGTCAAGAAATTAGAAGTGAGCATATTTTATATCCCTCATTTGTATCCAAGATTCCTCTGATGTTTGCAATGCCACTGGTAACTGTCTTGGAAATTTCTTGGTATATACATATGCTTCAATTATTACATCAGTCTTTTAGTCCATGCCCATTAGTATTCTATCAATTACTGGAGATGTCTTTCCTCTAGTGCATTCAATGTAGCATGGGGATCTTCAGTTGGGCAACTTCCATGCCATGCTACGCTACCATTTGGTAAAAGATAGACTACTTATTTTTGGTACAGTGACTCTACGTATGCTTCCATCACTTATTGATGATTAAGAAGAGTTTAGTATTTTCACCATGTTGGTGTTAGTTTCCAGAAAGTCAGTGCTGACTCACAGCGACCTGTGTACAAGCGAATGCATAATAACCTGCCCTGTACCATCCTTACAACTGTTCTTATGCCTAAACCCATTGTTACAGCAACTCTGTCAGTCCCATTTGTTGAGGGCTCCCCTCTTTTATTGTTGCCCCTCAACTTCAGCAAATAGGATATCCTTCTCTAGGCAATGGTCTCTCCTGACAACAGAGTCCAATATCTAGCCCTTAGGATCTGTCAGTATTGCAACTCTATGTTCAAAGGTTTCTTCAGTTCTTTGACGTGGTATTTCTGGGTGTGTTTTTCCTCTTAGGATTTCTAAGTTCAGATGTCTGAGTACTGTGATACCTTACTTTGTCTTCTATCATTGCCCTTCAAAACTTTCTGTACAATTCATTAGTTTCCTCATTTCTTTCATTAATTTTAACAATTATATATTAAAGAGCAAGACTTAGAGTCTCTACTGATTTCTACTTTTGTCTTTTCTTTCTTTGATGCCTTTTAAATGACCTGTAGTTTTCTTTATTTTATACTTGATATTGTCCCACAAGTAGGTAAGGGTTCATTTTATCAAATCTGTTCTTAAGATGTTCTTAAAACTCAGGCACCTTTCTCATACCTGTTGCAATACTTTGGCCAAAAGTTTCTGCTTCTGTTCCATATTTTGTCAATTGACAAATGTGTTTATTTTACAGCATGGTGAGGGACCACAGGGAAAGACAAAGAATATCACAAATTACAATGTGATTATAAAACTGAAAGTGATGATATTTATATTCCATATATGATAATCAAATCTACGGATAAAAAATGAGAGGGCCCAAGAGTCAAATGAACTAGTTTGAAATTACCTGCCAGAAAATTGTTTTTAAGAGTCACTATATAGAATCATGCTGTGATTACTTCAAAAAGTTTGTGGGAGAAACATCTATCATCTTTTAATTCCATTTTCAACATATTTTTGAAGCAACCTCCTAAATTATAAAATGATTACCCTAACACATTCTTCAAATCAAGGGGGCAGATTGTAGGAAATCCAAAGCAACCATTTCTTTTGAGTCAATTCTGACCTACAGTGACCCTGCAGGATAGAGGCGGGTTGCTTCACAGCACTGTCAAGTTTGCAGTCTTTAGAGAAGCAGAAGGCCACCTACTTCTCCCACAGAGCAGCTGTGGGGTAAAAACTGAAGACTGTCCTCTGTGCAATTATGGGCACCACCAGGACTCTTTTCACATATGAAGGAAGCAGACCTTTAGGAGGAAATAGCAGAAACCAATCAGAAGAAGATGAGGGCACACAAGGAAGCTGAACAGATGGAAATGGGACTGTGGAATCTGGAGAGAACATTGAATAACCTTTGCTAATTCACAGAATAATGGGTGGATGAGGAGCAAACATGCTTTTAAGATTTTCTGAAAGCAATTCCCTTTCTGAATATTTCAGTCAAGAAACATATACGATAAATGTTGTTGCTGGGCACCTTTGTGTAGTTTCAAACTCAGAACCCTATATCCAGAAGAGCAAACTAAAGCCAGCCTTTATGTTATCCTCAAACCTGATCTTCTCTTTGAGTCAATTTTGGTAGCCACTGTGCCAGTCCCTCTGGTTGAGGTCCCTCATCTTTTTCACTGCCATTGATCAAACTTGGTGTTCATATGTGAGATGGAGTCTTGTTATTTTTTCTCTAAAGAGCCTTCTGCTTATGCTTCTCCCACGACAGAATGGTTTGTCCTTTGGACAGTTCATGTTACTTTCAATATTCTTTCCCAGCACCATAATTCAAGTACACTGATAATTACTTATTTATTTTGTTCCAAGATTGTCATTCATGAGCATATCAGGCAATGAAAAACACATTGTCTTGTGTCCCGCTTGTAAGCACTTTTAAGAAGTCTTGTCTAGTGTATGACAATTTCCTAGTTATAAATCCTTCTGTTTTGCAATGATTCTTTCTCTTTAAAGCACAGATATTTTATTTACTATCTTATACCATCAATGTGATCAATAATAATTAATATTTACTTATTTAAATAAATACATATATTTTTCTGAGTCATATGGTATAGATGAAAGTGGGATTGAGGGAAGATACAGTTAATTGTATGTTGTTAATTTGATTTGAAATGCCTCAGATATGTTTATTGTGAAATGTATTGTCAACACATAGAACAGATACAATCCAGGTGAAGAAATATCATTTGTAATATCCCACATGTAACAGTCTTATAAAATAATAACTAATAATTCAAAATACATCCACTCTTCAAATTATATTTACTTTTACATAAAAACCTATATAACCCATATATATGATGAGACTTATAAATATTCATAAAAAATGGGACTGAATCAAGTCCTACCCGACCTTGATCAAAAGCTGAATCAAGGTCAATGTAACTGAGAGGAATCACAGAAACCCAAATGAAGCTTAAAAATGAGAGTGTGACAAGAGGAAAGTAAAAGGAAATAGAGAGAACTAAAAAGCAAAGAACATCTATAGATATCTAAATACAGGCATGTACATACATAAATATAATTATTTGTGACATGGGGGAAATAGATTTATGTACATATATTTATAGATTTAGTATTAAGGAAGCAGATGGACATTGGGCCTTTCTTGTTCAAATAATCTGGCATTCTCGGATGCTCACCTTCCTGACATGATGGCTGAAGAGGAAGCGGGTGCATAAGCAAACGTGGTGAAGAAAGCTGATGGTGCCTGGCCATCAAAATATATAACATCTGGAGTTTGAAAGGCTTGAAGACAAAAAAGTGGCCATCTACATGAGAAGCAACAGAGCCCACATGGGAGAAGCATACCAGCCTGCGTGATCATAAGGTGTCAATAAGATCAGGTATCAGACATCAAAGACCCAGAGCAAAAAAAAAAAATCATAATATGAATGCGGGGTGGGGGGCAGAAGATTATGGAGTATAAGCCTAAAGTCAATCTGTAGACAATTGTACATCCCCTTACAGAAGGGTTGTGGGCAGAAGACCAACCAGTCAGAGTGAAGTATAGCACCAATGGAATATACAGCTTTCCTCTGATTCTTTAATGGATTCTTCCCCCAATAGTATGCTCCTAATTCTATCTTACAAATCTGGCTAGACCACTGCATGTATATGTGTACAGATAAAAGCTGAAAACACAGAAAATATAGAAAAGATAATCTCCTTTGGGGCAGTATTGAAATAACCATACCAGAAGGGGATGGGGAAGGGGGGGGCGGTGATCACAATGTCTAATTTATAACCCCCTCCCAGGGGGGATGGGCAACAGACAAAGGGGTAAAAGGAGACATCCGACAGTGTAAATCATGAAAAACAATAGTAATTTATAACTTATCAACGTGCATGAGGCAGGGAGAGGAAAAATGAGGAGCTGATAGCAAGTGCTCAAGTAGAAAGAAAATGCTTTGAAAATGATGATGGCAACTTATGTACAAATGTGCTTGACACATGGGTGGATGGATGGATTGTGATGAGTTGTACAAGCCCCTGATCAAATGATTTATTAAGAATATACATAAATAATAAATCCTTATTTTATGACAAAAACGAGACTGAAAATGAAAAAAAAATTTATTCATAAAATCGATCAAACATGAAATCAAAATATATTGATGTTTATTCTTGGTTTGATTGAAAAAGTTGGAAACAAAAATGTAGGAACAGTGGTTGAAAATTATGGACTTGCTTACAAAAATAAAACCAGAAATCATATGTCAAAATTTGATGTCTAATAGCTCATTCATTTTAAATATCTTTTTCATACACGCAAAAATTGACTACAAAAATGACTACATATATGCACTTCTCCAGATGGACTGACTACACAGAAAAAATAGCTTTTTTGTGGGAATACTTGACGGAAAAACTCATTATCAGCAGCTCTGGAAAGGCCCATGAATTGCTCATATGTTGGTTTAGGATGAAGAGAAAGAAAATTAAAACAAGTCCATGAGTGGCCAAATATGTACCCAAGTTTATCCCACCTGAATTTTGAGAACACCTCAAGAACAGAATTGATGTATTGGACACTAAGGATTGACATCCTCATGAGCTGTAGGAAGACATCAGAAACATTCATCATGGAAAAAGCAGAATATTAATTAAAAATAACAACAGACCTTGAACATTATACAGGTTCTTATATTGCTATTATTTTTATTATTCTGTTACATAGTGTATAGTACATTGAGGGGTTTCTTGCTGTTGTTATCATTGTTTCATTTGCTTAAGTTGCTCCATTTTAGGAGACCTTTCTTGTACATATTGCTACCTCTACAGGTCTATCTAGACAAGGTAGACTGGACAAAGAGGTTGGAGGCGAAAATGACAAGTCTGATGGCTCCAGGGTAGGGGACATTGAAGAGGGGGGGGAGGGGGAAAGGTGGTGTTGTTGACCAACCCAGGAAAAAGGGAATAACAATTGATACAAATGCAGGGACAAGGTGGGTGAGAGAAGGCCAATAGGGATTGATTAAGACTAATGACTAATGTAACAGAGAAAAAATACTGAAACCCAAATGGAGAGTGAGCATGATAGTGAGACAAGAGGGAAGCAAATGTAAATAGAGGAAGGAACTGGGGGATAATGAACAGTTATAGAGGTTCACATACAGGTATGTACATAGGGGCATATATTTATAAGTGAGGATGGGGAAAGAGATTAATGTGTATGCTTATAGGGTTAGCAGTAGGACAACAGATGGGCATTGGACCTCCACTCAAGTACCTTCTCGGTTCAAGAACACTTTGTTCTCTTAAATTGGCATTCCAAGATGCTCACCTTTCCGACATGATCACTGAAGACAAGTGTGTGCATAAGCAAAGGTGGTGAAGAAGCTGATGGTGCCTGGCTATCAAAAGATGGAGCGTCTGGGGGCTTAAAGGCTTGAAAGTAAACAAGCAGCCATCTAGCTCAGAAGCAACAAAGCCCACATGGAAGAAGCACACTAGCATGTGGAATCATGAGGTGTCAAAGGGATGAGATGTCAGGCTTCAAGAACTCAAAAGCACAACTTTGCATGCTCACTTTCCTGATATGATCCCTGAGGACAAATGTGTGCATAAGCAAATGTGGTGAAGAAAGCTGATGGTGCCTGGCTACCAAAAGATATCGCGTCTGGGGCTTAAAGGCTTGAGTAAACAAGTGGCCATTCAGCTCAGAAGCAATAAAACCCACACGGAAGAAGCACACCAGCCTGTGTGATCATGAGGTCGTGAAGGGATCTGGTGTCAAGTATCAATAAGCTAAAATTATATTATTATTAATGAGGGGGAGTACAGATTGGGGACCCAAAGCCCATCAATAGGTGAGGTGACATCCTTTTACAGAAGGGTTACAAGGAGATGAGTCAGTTAAGATACAGGGTAGGAGCTATGAAATATGCAACCTTCCTCTAGTTCCCATGCTCCCTCCCACCGACTATCATGACCCCAATTCTACCACATAAATCCAGATAGACCAGGAGATGTACAGTGAAGTTGGAAACATGGGAAACTTAGAATATATGAGCCATCAAGACTAGTAATAGGAGTGGTAATACCAGGAGGGTGAAGGGATGGAGGAATAGAAAGGGAGAACCAACTTCAGGGATCTACACGTAGCCTCCTCTCTGGGGCACGGACGACAGGGAAGTGAGTGTTGGGACACACTGGACAGTGTACAGGATGAAAAAATAATTTGTAAATTACTAAGGATTCAAGAGGAAGGGGGGGAGGAAGGGTAATATAGGGAGCTGACAATGGGGGCCTGGAGGGAGAGAGAATGTTTTGAGAGTGATGATGGCAATGGGTGTGTAAAAGTGGCCTGAATACAACTGATGTTGTTAGGGATTGTGATGGGAGTTTTAGGGGCCCCCCAATAAAATGATTAATTTTTTTAAAAAGGGGGAGAGGGGAAAGGGGAGGGTTTTTTTTAAAGAGGAGCTTGTATCAAGGTCTCAAGTGGAAAATATTGGGAAATGTATGTGGAAACATGTGTGCAAATGTGCTCAATACAAATGATGTACTGAATGTTGTAGTAGCTGTAAGAGCCCCCAATAAAATTTTAAAAAGAGCCTATAAAACACAATGAGATTATATCAAAAAAATCAGGAAAGAATAAAACAAACTGGATTCTAGGAGAGAAATGAAAGAATCAAGAATTGAGTAGTAATTTTCAAAGAGAATCTCAAAAAGACAGAGTCTAATATTATAAGGAAATATAAAAAGACCTCAAGTTTAAAAGTCAAAAATGAAGGACAAATTCAGCATACTTTTAATGAAATTTCTCAAGAGACATTCAAGCATCAAGTAACAATAATGAAATATTTTGTTTGCAAAATATTGAATGATTATGAAACCAGAAAAAATATGGAAAGAATATGCAAAGTCACTGTACCAAAATGAACCAGTTGACATTCCATTCTTGCAGGAAGTAGTATATAAGCAAGAACCAAGCATGGTGAAGGAAGAAATTAAAGCCAGATGGAAGGTGTTAGCCAAAAACGAGGGTCCAGGCAATGATGGAATACCAAATGATAAGCCTCTAAGCCAGGCAATTTAGAAGACATTTTGCTGGAAGAGTACTGACTGGAAGAGAATCCTCATGCAACAGCATGCTCAATGTTAAGAACAATATCACTGATTTCACTTGCAAGTAGAGTTTGCTGGTGGTCACCCAACTGCACTTGCAGTGGTGCCTTGACAGAGGTTCGAGCTAAATGCAGAGGGCATGGAATGAGGGATATCACTTCTGATATCAAATGGATCTTTATTGAAGGTGGAGAATACTTGAAAGATGTTTACTTGTGTCTAAATGACTATGTCCAGGAAGTCAAGTATGTGAATCATAGTGAATTATGCTTAACCTTGAGAAGAAAGGGAATTCCAGAATACTCCATTGTGCTCTTGAGGAACTGGGATTGAGAGTGTACTGAGCAAAGAGGGAGATATTGTTTGGCTTAAAATCAAGGGTAAAGCAAGGTTGTATGCTCTGACCATACCTGTTTCATCTGTATACTGAGAAAATCCTCAGCAAAATAGGCTTACGTGAAGACAAATATTGCATCAGGGCAAGAAGAAGGCTTATAACAGCCTGTGATATAAAGATGACACAAACTTGCTTGCTGAAAGTGAAGTACTTGCTTATGAAGGTAAAGGATTATAGCCTTTGGGATGGTTTATGACTCCATGTATGGAATACCCAAGTCTTTCTTCACAACTTTATCAGCAGATCACATCAAGATAAATGGAGAAAAAATTGAAATTGTCAAGGATTTTTCCTTGCTTGGAATCATAATCCGTGCTCTTGGAAACAGAATTCAAGAGTTCAAGACATGTTGAATTAGGTAAATATCCTATACAAGACCTTTCAGGTATATTGAAATGCAGGGGTGATACTTTGATGATTGAGGAGTACCTGACCAAGTCAGGGTACATTCAACAATCTCATACACATGTGATACTTGGACATTGAATAAGGAAGACTGAATAAGGTATTTGAACTGAGGTGATGGTCTTCTAAAGGGATAAAACTGTCTTGTAAGAAGTATAGTCAGAGTGCTCCTTTGAAGTAAGGATGCTAAGACATTATCTTGCATACTGTGAACATATCAGGTAAGACCAGCCCCTGGAGAAGCAAATCATGCCTGGCAAAGTAGAATGGCAGTGAAAAAGAAGACCCTCATGGAGATGGATTGGCACCTTGTGAACATGGTGCAGGACTCGAAGTGTTTCTTTTTTTGTGTGCATGAGACCACTACGGATCAGAATCAACTTTATGACACCTAACAACAACCACAATATATTTTCACACACTCGCTTCTTTCAGATGCTGGAAGTTATCAATCTTAGTATTTTACCCTTTCACTTTCATGTTTATAATTCAGCAAAAGCTCTTCACACATTTTATACTCTTCTTGTGCAAAAATACACAAGTAATCAAAATAGAGAGAAATTATTTTTAATCATGCTTCTGAATTCCTATGGACAGAATTTTAAACATGTCTTCAATTAAAATGTACAGCTTTTATTTCCTTATTGCTAAATATGATCATCCAATCTATTGTTTGATTTATGTTCTATTTGTACCTTATAATGCAATTACATCTATGCTGTTTGATAATTCATAAAAGGACATACCTAAAAATAACCAAAAAAAAAAAAAAGGCCTCTGCAGGTCAAAGCTTTCGTAGTTCACATTTACTTTACATTCAGAGACCATCGAGCAACTCAGGAAGAATCAGTGCATCCAGTGGTTTCTGCTGGGAAGATACCCAGTGGTCACTGTGGATTTTTTTGTAAAAGCAGTTTTACTAGAACTTTAAGTGTGATGGCTTTCTTAAGAGAATAGGATGTGTCTATGAATTTTTCATTCCTGCTCAGGAAAGTTCCCACAAAAACCTTTATGATGTTGAATGCAGCTTACCTGGACAGTGTAATGGGAAAACTTAAGTGTACAGGTGATTTTCTCATTTCAAAAAAGGTGAATTTTCATTTGATGACAGACCTCATTCTCAACATCTGTCAACTTCTGAACATATGGAAATGCTGACTGGTAATGTTATTTGGAGTTCATTCCAAATGAGATTGCTAATCAAACTTTCTATTCAAAGGTTCTGAAAACATTGCATAACAGTGTGTGACAAAAAATCCTGATTTGTGGCAGATGAGGGACTAGTTTTGTCACCACAATAATGCAGTCATCACAGTGCACCAGTTTTTGGCAAAAAAAAATCCCCAGCATACTTCTCTAGCCACATATACCTCACTAACTTCACTTGCCTCCTTGAGGCTTCTTTTTGTTTCCTTAAATGAAGAGGTACATGAACAGACAGAAAATAGATGATGTAGAATAGGTGAAGGAAAAACAAGGGAAGCACTCTCAGCTATCCCAACAGATGAAATTGAAAAATATATCCAAGAATGGAATGAGAGATTGAACAAATGGATTAAGTGTAATGGAGAATACGTTGTAAAAAAAAAAAGGTTAAATACATTACTTGGGGAAAAAAACAGTTTTTGGGGGGTATGCCCTCATATAATTTGCCACCATATGCCAAAATCATACAGTATCAGTGTGGCAGTCATGTACTTATGTTAATTTTATGATTGAAATGTAGGGGTGGAGTCTGGCCTGTTAATCTGGAGATAGCCATTGAGTAGCCGATGAGGCCTCTGTGTGGGCATGGCTTTCACCTGAGACTTCTCAGAAATCTCACGATATTTCCCTGGTGAAGATGAGAAGCTATCTCCCCCAGTTGTTGGGAGTTAATTTGTGAGATGATTAATCATGGACAAGACAAGCTGGCACCGTTCGAGGAGGCTGAAGTACCCGATGGAGAGACCACTTGACTTTGCCCTGATGGAGCTGGACCTCTGAGGCTGGGACAGCCACATGGAGACCTCTGCCAGCAATGAGTTGCTTCTGCCATCATGGGATGCTGTTGATGGACCCTGAGCCCTGGAAGCAAGGAGACATGGGGAGACCCCTGTCGGTGGCAGGACTCTGTACCCACTGACCTGTGACTTTGTGAGTCAGAGGGAGACTTTATGGACTGACTTTGGGCGTATGGGTTAATATCAGACTTGTGACATTGAGCTGTACTGGGCTGGGATGTTTTCTCAATGTCCTGTTCCTCTTGAATATGAACCCATTCCTTATATTCATATGCGTGTCTTTGAAATTTGTTCCTCTAGTCTACCCAGACTCACACAATCAGTTTCTATTTTTTCCCTTTGTAACTCCATATTGTACTCTAGTATATTCATATTTGATCCAGAAAACCTAGAGGTTAGCCATGAAATCACAATTAGCTAACACAGGAACTTATTTATCCTATATTTCTGAGGTATAGCAGCCTTGTAAGGTCTGACTAGTGGTTTCAAATGATCCAAATTTCTGTTCTCAGTCTAGTCAGTGCTTAACCCCTGTACTACCAAGCTTCCAAATATTTTTGATGACCATTGTGCTATAATAAGATTAGTTGAGTTGTAATCCTCCTCCAAAACTTGATTTTGTTATTCCAAACTCTTATAGCATGCTTTTCAATTTTTGTTTCAGAAATTTTCAAAATAACATTGGATATTTAAAACTCAAGTTGAGTTTGTTGTTGTAACTATTGACGCATTCTTAGTTGGCAAAGAATATTATTTATTTTCCTCATCAAATTAATCATAACAACTTATAAGTGCTATTTTGTGTGTGAATATACTTTCCTCAAGTCTGATAAATTCTGATAATTCAAATTAGTATATTAACTCACCTCCACTAGGTTGATTTTGACTCATGTATACACTTGACTTGGTTTTCATAGCTTTGCAAATCTTTATGGGTTAGATAGCCCCAAGTGTGTTTGTCAGAGAGGCTAGTGTGCTTCAACTGCTGAGTTGAGGCTACAGTCCAATGCTGACCTAACATCTATTTCTCTTGCACTAATATTGATGCTCAGTCACAAGATTTTTGAAATCTAACTAATTAATCATACATTTTCACCCTGAATATTCCTTAGGTAGTTACTAGGGATTTCTTTTTACTATGTAAAGCAATATATTAAAAGTTTGTCTTATCCAGTCAGATAATCAGCTGTCCATGAAATTTATATTTAAATCTCCACTTAAACTGGCTATACAATACTTTTTAAATTAATACCAGCTTTTCCAAAGTTTTGAAAGATGTCAATAATTGAATCATCTTTTATCAGTCTTGATTTCATTTTAATTTAGTATACTTCTACAAATATTTCTTCCATAAAGGAAAGGAACAGCAGAATTCTCTGGAGGTAAATACAAGGTGGAACTCACCCCACCAAAAACAAACAAACAAACAAACAAACAAAAACAATGGATTTTGTTCTGCAAGGTATGCATTTATTTATTTTTTTATAAAACAACCTATCACCTTTAAAGTACTCTCCATGACACTTAATATACTTGTCTAATCTGTGATACTATTCTTGAACATATTTTTCAAACTCATCTGTTTGGAGGGCTGAAAATACCACCCCTGATTTGTATCTTCACTTCTTCTAAGTCATCAAATCACTGTCCTTTTATGTCCTTCATTTGGCCAATCACAAAGAAGTGGCATGGAGTGAAGTTAGGTGAGTAAGGTGTGTGGGGAAAAAGAGGCTTACTGTTTTTACCAGAAGCTGGTGCACTGGAATGCTGTGTAAGCAGGTGTGTTGTTATGCTGGCAAAAGCAAGGCCATTGTCTGTCAGATCAAGCCTTTTGTGTTGTTGCACACTGTTTTTCCTATCTTCTTTGAGTGCCCCCTCATAAGCACCCAGAGTTAACAAAAATGTTGGCAGACTGAAAGAAGCAGCAACTCCTTGCAAGATAGATGGTCATCTGCTTCCAAAGAGAGGGCCTCTTTGGAAAGCATGAAAGACACTTCTACTCTGTTCTATAAGTTACAATCAATTCAACAGCAATGGAGTTTTACATATTTATTTTTAAAATAATATTAATCTATGTATTGGACATATATCCTCCACAAATTTACTAAATGGAAATCAATCTGCTAAATGTACTGATCAGTCTATACTTTTAACATAAATGAATACACAGTGCACATAAACTACAATTAAATGTTTGTAGGCACATTTTGAGCGAATAAGGATATTGGGAACTCAGCCCTTATTCGACTCTACCTGTCCTCTAAGCTGCTGGTTCAGAGCCTACACGTTAGATCATCCCTGAACTGGAAGCGTCCACAATGCGTTCTGAGAATTTTGCTTGTTTTGTGATATTTTTATGTTATGGGACCTATAATTGTATTTCTGTTCTATTTATGCTTCTGTGTCACAAGGAATCTGGCCAAACCCAAAGGTACGTTTATTCCTGGTGGAGAGGGGACAAAGTTCTTCACCTGCCATCTTCAATCCCATTCGGCATTGGCTGCAGAGAGTGAACCACTGTCCACAGAGAGCCTTCAATCTAAAGCCCATTGCGCTCTAGTTCCTGTGAGTAAACACTGCTTCACCCAGTTTGTACTTTATGCTTCTCTTTGGGGCTTTGACAATTGTCTGACAAAAGAAATGTTGGAAAATCCATGACAGTTCCGTTTTCTTATCTTAATTGTGCTATGTATGTCTATCTTGAAATTTCTTTTTCTTTATTGCTAAAGGTTAACTACCCTAAGGCTGGAAAATTCCAGATGGGCTTCTATGAAATATGTTTTATGCATTAGATTTGCAGTCTAGTCACTTCTGTTATAGGTCCATAGAGTTACAGATCATTCAAGTATTTATTTTTAAGCAAAACTTTGCTTCAGGCATTTCAGCAATAACATCTGAGTCATGCATGTTTACTAATAAAAATGATCATACATCTAAAGTGCACAGAACCTAGGAAATAAGGACATACAAGAAATAAATAGAAACCTCCTTAACTAATTATATCCAGTGAAGGTGATTTATAAGAATAGAGTGATAAAATGATCAAAAGTTTAGTAAGATTCAAATTTTTATCATTTATTATTTCCTGAAATTAAATACCAAGGTTTCCCAGATTACTTCTTCAGTAAATAAAAGAATAGCCCCTCAGTCCTGATTTAGTAGCCACAAACCTCATAGGAAAAATTTTTAAAAGGAAACTTAAATCAATGTGAAAAATTACATAAAGAAAAATGATGAAAATTATATCATAAAAAATACTTCATATACCCAGCACACTTTATACAGAAGTGATTAGTGGTTAAAACATATGCTGGTTAAAAACAAAAACCAACAAAAAACAGAGCAAAGAAATCCATAGTTGCACTATAATAAATTGACATCACATTCTACAAAGACATAAAATTTAACTCAAGAATATGATGAATAAAATTGTTATTGGAATCTTTATCTGACATGCAAAAAATAGAGAGGTTAAGATAGTAAATGCAGGCATCAAGAATCTTGTGTTCATCCAAGGTCGCATTCCCCTGACAAGGAGAAAGTATTTTAAGATAGAGAAGAACTTAGTGAATATTTCATTTTCATGTGCCTTAGGAAAAATATTCTATAAACTCTCTAATTGAGTTATGATGGATGCATATTGTGATAGACAATGAATGGTAACAGGGAGATAGCTTAGTTTATTATTTGTCTTATAATTCTTTATTTGTATTAGGCCATATTTACCTAATCCACTAGGAAAAGATACATTCAGATATTTTCAGTAGCAATAAATACCACTTTAAATTAAATATTAATTTAATGGAATATTATATTAACCCAATATATGCAAAGTATTTCCAATATGAAATCAATTTACTATCTTTACTATCATTCCATCAGTTTTCTTATCAAAGGGACTTACATGTGCCTGTGGTGATGGAAATGATGACACTAGTATTTTACATAGCAAGATCACTTGTGGTTAACGGATTTCAACTGACCTTGCAAATGATTTCAGACTAATGAGAAAGAGATGGCCATTTCTGAAAAATTGTCATGAAAAACCTTATGAATCACAGGAGGGCATTGATATAGTACCAAGAGATGAGTTCCTGGGGATGGAAGACTCAAAATATAACTAGAGAAGGTTTATTTTCTGAAAGTAGTATTGACATTATCGATGTGGATGGAGAAAATTACTCAGTAATTTCAATTGCTGATGTGGTATGAATCAAAAAAGAGAGAAAAACTTAAAAGTTCAATTAATACTTGTAATGAAGAACATAAAAAATATAAATCCAAAACTATTGAAATTGTCAAAAATGAAGTGAAACATAGGAAATCACTGTACTTGGCAGTAGTGAACTAAAAGAGACTTATATTAGTCATATTTACAGAGATAATTTACACAGATAACCACGTAGTCTGTAATGTCAAAATGACACTTCAGAGGAATGGTAATGTTTTCTTAAAAAGAATATTCCTGAGGCTGAGCCCCAGTGGTGTAGTGGTTGTGTGTGTGACTGCGGCTCACTGGGTTGGCGGTTCAAATCCAGCAGCAGCTCTCCAGGAGCAAGGCTGGGCCTCCTACTCCCACCAGAGGGCAGTGATTCCCCCCCCCAAAAGAATATTCCTTGATCTATCCAAATGTACAAGATTATAATATTCATATGAGGGCTAGGAATTCTTACACCATTGTCATTTAACTCTGATGCTTCAGTTGGTCAGACAATGATAATTGCGTACGATTGGAATGAGAATCCTAAATAAAGAAGAAAGACCAGTAGTTTGATATTTTAGCACGATAGAAAAAGTGCCTCTTGATCCACATACAAGTATTCCATGAACAATATCAAATGTTTTGGAATTTCCATTTTCCCCAGGATAGCTTGCTGTGAATCCAAGTGTCAAATGCCTTTTCAAAGTTAATAAAACAGAAGTAAATATCTTTCTGATAGTCTCTTCTTTCAGTTGACTTAAATCTGACATCAGCAGTGATGTTCCTTGTTCCATGTCCTCTTTTCAATCTGGTCTGTCCCCCGGAAGCTGCTTGTCAATGTACTGCTGAAAAAGTTGTTGGATGATCTCCATCACAATTTGCTTTCATGCCATATCAAAGATATTATTCGATTGTGCTATTTGGTCAATTCAGTTGGTATTGTAACTACCTTCAAATTTTCTTGACATAGAAAATGAGTGTTTTGGGATTATCAACTTGTTGAAGTACTTCAATTGGTATCCCATCAATTCACCAGGATAGTAGTTCAAAGACATTAATCCTTTGTTTAAAGTGTCACTTTCAAATGAATATTAAGGGGTTGAAAATACTAAGCCTTGACAGGCATACTTTTTCAGAAAGGTAATATCCTTGCTATTGCAGACTTTAAAGAGGTCCTTTGCAGCAGATTTACACAATACATCATGTTACCTACTGCGTGTTGCATTCATGATCATTACCATGATCTAAGCAAGACAAATTCCGTAACAATTTCAATCATTTTTCATATGGACCATCCGTGTGCCATAATTTCCCTTATAATTCCAGTTGTAAGGATTTTGGTTGTCCTAATCCATGCTTAAGATCCCTCACTCTTCATCAGAATGTACTCCTAGCATTTTTCACTTTTGCTCTGATTCACAGAACAGCAAGCAGGCTGTGTTTTCTGCAAATTCAAAGTTATTGATGTCTTTGTCAAAACACGATACTCCATTTTTCTTCATATAATCCAACTTCCCTGATTATTTGCTGAACATGCACACTGAATAAGTATGGTAAGAGGGTACAATTTTGACACACACCTTCCTTGATTTGAAGCCATGCAATTTTCCCTTGTTCCATTTGAACAACTGCCTCTTGAGTCAGGTGGGGAGGAAACAGACTAGTGAGGCTCAGTCAGGTGGCAATGAAGCATACAACTTTCCTCTAGTTTCTGAAGGCTTCCTCCCTCCAACTGTCACGGTCCCAGTTCTACACTACTGTGGAAATGAGAAATAAAAATGTGGGGAACCCCAGACGGGTGAACCCAGTGGGACCAGCAGTGGGAATAAAGCTGCAGGATGGGTGGAGGGAAAGTGGGGTGGAGAGGGGTGTCCAACTTCAGGAATCTACATATAACTCCCCACCAGGGGGACAGACACTGGTGTAGAGGGCAAGGGGAGACATCAAGCAGTGTAAGATGTGACAAAACAATAATGTACGGAGAAATGCGAGTTGGTTTGGGAGTGGGGAGCAAGGATGGAGGGGAAGGGTTGGAAGACTGAGGTCAGAGGCTTGGATGGAAACGTGGGGGTTCAGAAAGCAATGACACCTGCAGGCATGTGAAGAAACGTGGCACAAGATATGTATTTCTGTATTATGAGAAACAATGTATGAGCCCCCAACAGAATGATTAAACATGAAAAAAAATTTTATTTAAGTGTTTTGGAGTTACAACTCTTTTTTAGACTGATTATAGTATTTTTATAGTTCATACAGTTTAATTCCTTTGCATGATGAATAAAAGAAGCAAACATCCTTCTGGTATTCACTCTGCCCATTCCCTTTCAATGTACTGCTCAACTATGTTTGAATGTTCTTCAGCAGAAAATGCATTTGCATGTTGAATCAATGAAATATTTATCTAATTTGATCATTTTGTCCGACCACCATTCTTTGAAATGAGTACAATATGAACCTGTTCCATTCTGTTGACTAAATAGTTATCTCCCATTTTTTTTGATGTAGACATTTGAGTGCTTCTGGTCCTTTATCAACTTTTTTGAAGCTTTTTGATTGATATTTCATCAATTAAGATAGCTTTGTTTGTGACTAATGGTTCTAGTACAGTTTGAACTTCTTTCTTTACTTCCACTGAGTTTTATATATGATCATTTTGTAAATGATGGGATTTTAGGTACAGTGGCTTTGTGCATTCTTTCCATCTTCTTTTTCATACAGTGACTTTGTGCATTCTTTCCACTTTCTTTTGATGCACCCTGCGTTTTTTCTCTATGTCGTCCTTAAAATCTTTCCATTTTTAATTCAAGGCTTAATTTCCGATATGCTGAGAATGTTTTCTTCTTTTGGTTCCCCAAATCCATTCTTTGCACATTTCTTTATAATATTTTACTTTGTGTTCTTGAGCTGCCCTTTGAAATTTTCTTTTCAGCTCTTGGTTTTCATCCTTTCTTCCATTTGAGTTAGCTACTATTAAAGTAAAAGCAAAATCCTATCATGGAATATTTTCTTTTCTTTTTTTTCCTTTTGCTTTATTATCTACTATCTTTTTACTAATCATTCTATTGGGGGTTCATACAACTCTTCTCAAAATCCTTACATATGACCATTGTACATGAAACACATTTGTACATCTGTTGCCTTCTTCATTCTCAAAACATTTGCTTTCTTGGCATTGGTTCCTCATTTTCCCCCCTCCCTTCTGCTCTCCCCCTCATAGGAATCCTTGATAATTTATAAATTATTATTACTTTGTCATATCTTACACTGTCCAATGTCTCCCATCACCTACCTCCCCATTGTCCGTACCCTGAAACCATGGGTCTCGTTTTCTCTTCTATATGTATCATTAAACCTATCTTATCTAGATAGGCCTGCAGAGATAACAAGAAGTACAAAAAGACATATCAAGTTGAAGTGACAAAAATGAGGACTACAGCAAGAAACAAAACAATGTCCAGAAAAATATATATAAATAAAATATCAATTAAAATATAGATCTGTAAATAGCTTAAGGTTTGTTTGTTGACCTCCAGGAGTAGCCTCTGGTAGAGTCCCATGGGGTTCCATGGCCTGGCCTCACAGGATATTTTCAAACTACTGTTCTTTCCTTTTTGTTTCTAACTTTCAATGTCAATCTTTAGGTTGCATTGCATTTTAATTGTATGTTCGGTGAGTTTCAGACTGAAGATATTGATAAAATTCTTCATTTTCCATCCCTAGATTTCATGATTGGTATATATTTGAAAGCTATTTGTATTGGTTGGATTTCCTCAAGTATGGGTAGATATACTCTTAACATAGGTAGCATTACTGTGCTACATATATTAAAATGCTCTTTTTGACAATGAATACCATGTTAATTCTTTTGATTGTGCTTTTCCAGAACTTTTTATTTTAGGTGACTAATAGAAGTCTACTAAAACCTAGAATACTGAATTTTTTATTTTTTATTATTTCCAATTTTCCTAGATACATTCTTCTTACCTTTCAAGTTCTGAATACTAGTAGGTTTTTGTTTTTTGCTGCTGCTATCTCTCATTTTGAGTCATACCCCATCGGGAAATGAAATGTGTACAAGGCTTTATTCTCATGGGATTTGCTCCTTTCATGATGGTACGGTTGAGTGAACATTGAGAAGGCAATTCTGCCTCGGTCATAGTTTGAGTCCTTAGACCTGAGAGACTTGTGTTCTGATATTATTTCTGGCACTGTTCTCCTTCTGTGCATTAGACCATCAGCATATGACAATGTTTCAATGTAGTTTTCAGCAGCTTATTCCCCTGAAACAGCGAGCCAATTCCTTCCTTGTGTTCAGTTCTTAGTCTGGAGACTCTGCTGAAATCTATTCACGTTGGGTGAATAGATTTGAAATACCAGTGACATCGCTTTCAGGATCACAGCAACATAAAGGCCACCACAAGATGACAAACTAAAAGATGAGTAATGGAATTGGCCTAGAGAATCTTTCAGTATTTATACCAAAAGCTTTATTTCTTTGAATTTAAGATATGCTGAGTGCATTTTTCTTTTTTGATTTTCTAACTCTAGGCTTTTGCACATTTTGTTGTTTCCTTTCTTCTCTTTGTATTGTCCTTGGAACATTTCTGTTCACTTCTTTTATATCACTTCTTACCTTTGTCTTAGATATTCCATCATGAAATTTATATTCCAGAGTTTATTGTAGTGATAAAAGAATAAAAGATAAAATACCAAAGCCCAGGTGAAAAATTTCTGATCTTTTTGTAACCAATTCCATATTAAATTTTCTTAAAACTTCAAGCTAATAAATCCAGATAGTTGCCATATGTCCTTAAAAATATAATTACAATTAAAAAGCATATCAGTAGCTTTCAACTCATAGAAAATATAGCTTTTCCAAAGCTATCCATCTTTATAAAGATAGTCTCATCTTCCTTCCACAGATTAACTGACTGCTTTGAACGGCTGTGACCTTACAATTAGAAGCTCTTTGCTTACCCAATATGTCACCATGACTCTGCACATTACAATGGTCTCTGTGGAATAACCCAAACAGCTGTTCTAGTCTCTCCACTGACCTCTCCACCTTGAATTTAACTGGTTCAGCAGGATCCCCTTGTATGTCACTGTTTGGCCTTGTTTTTTTCAGATGACTCCCTGAGGAGATTAAGATGAGTATATTACTGAGAGAACTTCTGTACCTATCATTGATTACATGGAGAGGGTTTAAACAGTTTGCATTGCAATAAGCTCATGCAGTGATGAAGTCGAACCACAGCACTTTCTTTGTACAATAACTTGGGAGATTTTATAATCCTCAATAAATGAAAGAAGACTAGAGAGCATGAAATAATTTCTTAATTCTATTTCCAATGTGGGTACAAAATTATTAACATTGTAAGGCTTTAAAATTCATTTATCCTTATATTTTTTTACAATTTATGATCACATATTTATTGATTTTAATCCCTATCTTGAAAAGATGTGTGTGTGCATGTGCATGCAGCTATACATAAGCATGTGTAAATCCACACACCGTTGAAATATTGCATTTGATGAGGTGATGTCTCACAATTCTTCCTTTAAGTTTCTTTCTTATATGATAATAACATCAACCTTGCTTATAATGCTTTTTTTCACTTGTGCTCATCTCACATCTCATCTTCTCTGTGTTATAGATTAGCAAGCAAAATCAAATCAAACTGTATGCTCATTTTTATCTCTTATAGGCAAAAGAAAATCCATTCTAAGAGAAAAAGAAGAAAAAGC
Organism: Nesogale talazaci; assembly: GCA_004026705.1. Taxonomy (NCBI): domain Eukaryota; kingdom Metazoa; phylum Chordata; class Mammalia; order Afrosoricida; family Tenrecidae; genus Nesogale; species Nesogale talazaci. The sequence goes on from PVJH01009460.1 coordinate 68,468, forward strand.
TAATCTTCACAGTTCTTTTTTATGAGAAGAGAAGAAATGCAGCCACGAGAGCTGACTCTTGCCCTTTAAAATGTGACTTTAACTTAGTTGATTTTAGTGTTATCTCCAGGATCTCCCAAAACTCTGAAAAGGATAAGGAAACATTTGAACGAATTTCATTGGAATTCTTAGAATCAAAGCTTACTTGCTACAAAGGTGCAACTTCAGAATGATATGTTAAAAAGCTGAAAATAGAACATTTTGGAACTATGATTCATGTTTCAAAGTTCAAGTAATTTTGGACTCCTAATGGATTTTAAATAGAATATTAGATGGTAATTTGTTTCCAAAAATCACACTGCAACCTCAATTTGCTGATTCAGTTCTGGAGAATTATTTCTGAGACACTGCAAAGAATTATACATATGTAACACTGCTAATTTATATCTATTCAGTGTAATTTATTCTTACTTTTTCTCATACAGCATTTTCAATGAGTTTAGTTCAACATATAACTCAGTTACCATCTGTGTATAGTAATTTATTCTGACATAAATAAGTTAATCACTTCTTATCAAATGACTATCATGTCACTTTTCCTGTTAATGTCTGTAAGTTTTATAAAACCTCACGGTACATCTGTCAGTAGGCAAAAGAAAGTAAAGAAACAAAAATTAAAATTATCCATACATAAATATATTTGTTATAGAATTTTTTTTTAGTGTAAGCATAAGCTCTGGTGCAGAAAGGTATGAAACTTAAATTATGGAGTGATCTAAATTTGGGGACCTTTGATTCTTATTTGATCTCTTAATAGGTCATTTTCTTCACCAAATTACAGCCTGTGAACATTTTCAGTAGAACATTTGAGAAGATTAAGGTTGAAATTAAAGAGAAGTGGAAGGATTTTGTGCAATTAAAAAAAATTCCTCTTTCCCTCTAATCAACCCAATTTCTTTTCGTTCATTGGTGGACAGTATTTTATCTTTAATTGAAATCATTCTTTAAGTGAAATCATTGATGAATGAAAACTAGAACTTTGAACCAATTCTTCACAGTTCAGTCTTAGCCAGGAAAGCCCCTTTAGGAACAAAGTTGGCTTCTCATCATTGAAATATATAAGAATGCACATTGGATGGGAAAACTACCTGGTGAGGCTCCTAGAAACACTCTCCCTCTTCATTTAGTTTCCCTAATATGATGAACTTTTTCAACAAAGATGGCAGCTGACCATGTAGATTTGAAAGTGTATGGCTCACCACAATTCTGTCAATAATTTTTTCCCATGAATCAGGCTCTTCAGAGTTGCCAAATTAAATGCTTCAACTCATATGCCTTTTTTCTATCCTGTTACCATAACAAGTCTCCCAAATTGTAAAGTTTCAGGACTTTTCTTCTTTTTTTTTTTGGGGGGGGGGGGCAGGGAGCATCACTGCTCTCTGGTGGTGGGAGTAGGAAGCCAGCCTTTGCTCCTGTGAAGCCACTGCTGGAATTGAACCTCCATCCCAGTGAGCCGCAGTGCCAGGCATAACCATTTCACCACCGGGGCTCAGCCTTTTCAGGACTTTTCTTAGTTAACTTCATGGCTATGACAGAACCATTTTGAATAACTGTTAATTCACATTGAAAATGAGTACATTCTTATATATTAAAATACAAAGAATTTAAAGATTTATGGTCACAGTTATTGTCCATATGTGTGTTTATTTTCTATCATACTTCAAAATAAAATTCTAGGCTTTAAGAAAATAATTGAAATTTTTTCTTAAATTTTAAAATTTCCATTATCTTTTTCATTTCAATATGCCTCATTTTTATAGAACTTTTGGAGGTATAGTAAACTTGAATAGAAAATAAAAAGACTTATCAAATACCTATCATGACCCCTAAATACAGTTTCTCTTATTGTAAACATCTTTCATCTGTGGAGTGCATCAACTCAAGTAGATGAAATAATATTGATACCTACACACTGCATTTCAGTTAGTCAGACTGTAATGGGGTTATATGTTTCTGTGATGTTGGAGGCTATGTCACCAGTATTACAAATACCAGTTGTGTCACTCGTAGTTAATGTGATTGGTAGGTTTGTTATGCCAACATGGAAAAAGAAGATTGGTGGGTCTGTTGTGATGGCACGACCAATGAATACACGGGATGAATTGAAGGGCAGAGATAAGGAAGGGCTCAGCAAGTCCCGCCCTCTCTCTCTTCAGACCAGACAGCTACTTTGTGAATCCTATTCCTCAACCTCCAAGCAACACTACCCGTGGGACACCTAATCATGGACTGTGGAGCTGTGAGTTGAGGTTCCTTCAAGCCCTACTTCGCCACGCTCCTGGGATATACATCTCTTGAGCTGGGGACTGTTGGACTCTGCCAACTGGCTGACTGTTGGTGACCTGCTTTGCTGTTTGCTGCCTGTGGCCAGATAGCATGATTTGCTCTACAGTGGACTATTCAGCAGCCTTTAAGACTTGAAGGGCTACCAGTCTTCTAGCTGTCTCGTGCAACTGCGCTGCACCGAACAATTTGTACTGCTTTATATATTATCAACTGTTTCTATCTTATATACTCTTCTTTATATATAAATATATAAAGAGAATTACTAGTGTCCTGGTTTTATTTCTCTAGAGAACCCTCTGTGACACATTTAATAAAATTCATCAAGGTTTCCAGGCTCAGACAGATTTGGAAGTGGAATGTAGAAATCTATTTGTACAAAGATTGGCCTGTGAAAACCTTAGAAATAGCAACTGGACATTGTCTGATAAACTATCAGAAGATTAACCTTGGAAATTGAGAAGCAAAATAAGATTGGGGAAAAGTAGATTCCTCAAAGTAAATTAAACCTCAATTACATTGATGGAGTACAAATTTGGGAACCTTTATCTACTGATGTGATAAAAATCAAATTGAAAATGAAATGCTTCAAATATCAATCAATATTCAGAAAGGAGAATGAATAGAATATGGATCCAACAATAATAAAATTGCCAAATATTAAATATAATTCTGAAATTCAAAATTCTAGAAAGCAGAGAGCTAAAATGAATAAATATTAGTGATTTTGAATCAGGTATTTGTATGGTCCAGTGTGCTTCATTTACTGTGTTGAGAATTCCAAACTGAAGACTAATGTTTCAAATTCATTGCTAAAACAAATATTTCAAGATCTTTTCTGACGTATAATACTGTCAGTGAAAATATAGAACCAATTGAATACCAAGAACATGAAATGTAAATAAATGCAAGAACAATAAAAAGTAATCATATTGGTGCCCTAAATATGTATACTTGTTCTTTATTCATTGTGAAAATACTGATGTGTATTTTTAGTGCATCCAACTATAAGATCATAGAAAATAATGGAAACATATTCAAAGGAAAATAGAAGAAGACTTAATTATACAGAACAGAGACCAAAAACCAGTTACTCAAGCAAAACCAGGAAATATTGTGTGCTTTCAAATCAGGTAATATTTTAGAGATTTTCATCCCAAATGTTACACTGAACACATAATCCAACAATCAGAAATATAAGTATTAGCATACAAAATGAAGATAGAGGAAAACTCATGGAAGAAACAATATGGAGACCACACCTGGTTTCCCCTGGCTCCACACAAAGGAACCCAGGTCCTCACTAACACAAGGCTATTGTCACAAGATTAAGGTCAGATATGATGCCATGGTCTTTTCTCCCTTATCTTATTCTGACACTAATCATTTCTCCCAAGGCACTCTAATTGTCTGCTGTATTCAGTAACCCATTGCAATGACCACACACAATTCACAGACAATGCTTACATTTTTGAGAATTTATTGGGGGGGGGGGGGTTTTAACAGATTCCTAAAGTCAGACTCATAGCACATTAATAGTTAAGCCATTGATTCATAACAGTACCTGTTGCAATAGTAAAGAGAACAACAGATGCATTACATTTGGTATCTACTACATATGATCACTCTAGAATATTGAAAAATGTGGATGTTACTCTTAGGACTAAGCTACACTTGAAACAAGCCATGCTATTTTGCTTCATATGCATGTGGAAGTTGGACATTGAATAAGGAAAATCAAAGAAGAATTTATGTATTTGAATTGTTGTGTCAGGGGAGAATATTAGAAGTACCATGGACTGCTAAAAGAACAAAAGAAGCTGTCTTCGAAGATATATATCCAGAATGCTTGTGAGAGACCTGGCCAATCAACGCATGTGGGCTTAATTATTGGGCAGAGAGATAAATGGCTCAGCAAGTCTCGTTTTTCTGATCTCTTGCTCTCTGATGATCAGACTGGTTGCTCTCTTATCTAGTTCTCTGAGTCAGCCAGCAAGGCTCACATCCTGTGTTATATCCATGAGAAGAAGCCACAAGAACCTACCCTGATCCAACCCTGAGTGCTGGAGAAGTTTGGCAGTGCTTACATGCTTACACACTCCCGGATTCAGCTATTCTCCTGCATTCGACTCATTCCATGTGTTTTGTGAGTTTGAGGAGGACTTGGTAGATCGATGTCAGACATATGGGCTAATATTGGCCTCATGGGCTTGGACTGGACTAGGCTGGGAAGCTTAATGTACAATTACCTTTACATGAAACTCTCTTTTATAAATATGAGGATTTATGAATTTTGTTTTTCTAGTTGACATAGGCTAACACAGTGCTCCTTAGAGGGAAGGATGGAAAGGCTGTCTAACATATTTTCCCTGTGTGGCCAGGAGACACCAGTAGTTGTAGAATGACATCATAGTTGGTGAAGGGAAAGAGTAGGGTAAAAGAGGGAAATGTTTTTTTTGTTTTGTTTTGTTTTGTTTTTTTAGGCATCACTGCCCTGGTGGTGGGTAGGAGGCCCAGCCTTTGCTCCTGGGAGCCGGAATCGAACCTCCATCCCAGTGGGCCGCAGTCCCGCGCACAACCACTACGCCACCGGGGCTCAGCTAGGGAAATGTTTTAAGAGATAGATCTACACCATGGCTACAATCTTGGGCTCAGGCATAGGAAATATCATACGCTGGCACAGGACTGGGTAGTATTTTGTTCCCTTGTGCATAGGGTTTCCATGGATTGGAAGAAACTCAAAGACTCTTAGTGACAACTACACCTCTTCTCAGTTCATAACCAAGTTTTTTTTCTATTCTTCTTCCTCTCAGTCATGTGGTCCCTTGACCTCCACCTCCATGGGATGGGAAGCCTGCTCTGCCCTACCTCACAGTCTGATCATGTCAGAGCTACAACTCTGCTATTTGTCATGAATGATTTGTCTCAGCATTTGTCCTTGTGTGGTACATTGTATGATGCCCCCACCACTTTAGGCAGGGATTTCCAATGTACTATGCTGGTTTCTGTCCTTTCTTGATGATCTCATGAATTTTCTCTCTTCTTGATTTCCTGCTTCTGAGAGAGCTCTCCTATAGCCAGGCAAATGGCAGCCCAAATTAAACCATCTCTAGTGTTTCATAAGCTCCACATAATCATTTGGTAGGAGTTATGGAGACACGGATAGAAAACCATATTTAACAATTCACCTCACACATGTGGGGGCATGAGCAAGAGTGGTGAAGGAAGCTGATGGTGCCCAGCTATCAAAAAATAAAGCATCTGGAATCTTAAATACTTGAGGTTAAAAAAGCAGCCATCTAGGTTAGGAACAACAGAGCCCAACAGAGAAGTACACCAGTCTGTGTGGTCATGAGGTATTGAAAGAATCAAGAAATCAGGCATCAAGGAACAAAAATTTTACTGATATGTGCCCACCCTCCCAATATGATCGCTGAAGACAAATGGGTAATAAAGTGATCAGATGTCCCACTTTTGGCAGGACAGTCACAATTTTAAACAATTTATCCCATGTCCCATGGTGTTTTAAAAGTGTCCTAATTTTTGGAAAGAATTCACCACAAGCTAGGGAATGGTGGGAGAATGGGAAGGGACTATATTCCCTCTACCCCTGGCTCCGGTCAATGGTTTACCAATGTTAAAATCTGGGCATTTTACTAAAGAGGCAAACTGAGTGGAGGAAAGTGATGGTGGCCAGCTACCAAATGCTAAAGTATCTGGAGTCTTAAAGGTTTGAAGATAAATGATTGGTCGTTTAGCAGGGAAGCAGCAAGCCCCATATGGAAGAAGCACACCAGTCTGTGTAATCAATAAGCGTCGAAGGGAGATACCTGCTCAAAGAACATGAAGCACATCACTCCTAATGAGGAGGAGAACAGGGTGGGGACCCAAGGCCCATTTTTGGGCAATTTACAGAGGAGTCGCAGGGAGAAAAAGGACCAGTCAGGGTGCAGTAAAGTTGCAATGAACCAAACAACTTTCCTCTAGTTCTTGAAGGCCTCCTCCCAACTATCATGATCCCAATTCTACCCTACAAATCCAACTGAACTGGAAAAGGTACACTGGTACAGATGGGAAATGTAAATTCGGGGAACCCAAGGCAGATGAACCCCTCAGGACCGGTAGTGAGTGTGAAGTTACAAGATGGGTGGAGGGAAGGTGAGGTAGAGAGGGGAAGCCAATCACAAGGACCTACACATAACCTCCTATCTGGCGGACAGTCATAAGAGGAGTGGGAAAGGGGAGACATTGGGAAACATAAGATATGACAAAATAATGATTTATAGAGTATTGAGGGGTGGTAGGGTAGGGTAGTATTGAGGGGATAGCAGGGAGGGGAAGGGATGAGAAGCAAAATCAAGCGCTCAAGTTGAAAAGCAGAGACTTGGAGAATGATGACAATATCCTGCAGAAGAAGGGGCTTAGCACAGTATATATGTGTATGTATTGTGATAAGTGATATATGAGCCCCCAATAAAATGATTAAAATAAAAGAAGTTGGAAATAAGTGACATCCCCTTACAGAGGGGTCACCAGGAGGAGAGGAGTCAGTCAAGGCAGTGTAGCAACAATAAAATATGCAACTTTCCTCAAGTTCTTAAATGCTTCCTCCCACCCACTATCATAATTCCAATTCTACCTTATAAATCCAGCTAGACCAGGGGATATACACTGGCACAAATAGGAGCTGGAAACATGGAGAATTCAGGACAGATGTTCTCTTCATGACCAGTGGTGAGAGTGGTGATACCAGGAGGGTGGAGGGAAGGTGGAGTAGATAGGGGGAACCAATTGCAGGGATCTACATAAAACCTCGTCCCTGGGGCTTGGACAATAGAAAAGTGGGTGAAAGGAGACATAGGACAGTAATAATTTGTAAATTATTAAGGGTTCATAAGGGAGGCGGGGAGGAGGGAGGTCAAATATGGGAATTGATGTCAAAGGTCTAGGTAGAGGGAGGATGTTTCAAGACTGATGAGAACAAATGTGCAAATGTGGACTGCATAAAATTGATGTATGCATTGATGAGGATAAAAGCTGGATGAGCCCCAATAAAATGATTTTAATAAACTCACCTCATGTCTTTCATTAATAACTTGGAATAACTGGGTAATGACTTGCTTCTTGAAAATGTAGAGGACTCAAAGTACTTACTGATGAAGATCAAAGAATGGAGACTTTTGGGTGAATTAACCATCATGATAGAGAAAACAAAAATTTTAACAATTGGACAAATAAACAGCATTATGATAAATTGAAAAATACTTTTTAAATTGTCAAAAATAGTCTTTTCCTTTTTTATCCTTACCCTAACCCTAAACCTATCTCTAACCTTAACTCATAGTATTTCGCTTGGATTAAAAATCAGCACCCATATAAGATGCAGCTAAGGAAACATATTAGTCAAATTGCTAAAGTAGCATATTATATAGGGAAAATATGTAAAAAATCACTTTAAAATGATAAAAAAAGGATATTGCTTTGAGGATTAAATTGCATCTAATCCAAACCCTGGTATTTTAAATCAGTCTATATGTAATCCAAATTGGACAAATGAATAAGGAACTAGGAAGAATGTATCTCCTTGAATCATGATGCTGGTGAAGAATATTGAAAATACTATGTACTTCCATAAGAAATACTGAGTATCTCTTGAGAGTTGTATAGGCAAAAGGCTTTGGATACGCTGCATAAGTTATTAAGAAGGAATCATCCCTGGGAAAGACCTGATATTTGGTAAACTAAAGATGAAAATAAAAGAGAAAGAAACACGTCAGTAAGCTATATTTACACAGTGGGTGTGGCGATTCTCTATAGCACGGTAACAAAGGTGAGACTGGACACTAGTAGCAGTGGCACACTTTGATATACATGGGATCATCGTATGTACTTGAAACCAACTCACCACCACCTCCAAAGGCCAAAAACATTTACTCTGAATTACAAATAATATACAAACTAAAATTAACCATTCCCTATCATGAACTTAATGCAATCTCTATTATGAACATAATAGAAATTTCATTTTAAACAGGGGAAAAGTACATAATGAATGGTCCAAGCATTTTGCTTGAAATAAATACAAATACAGTTAACTGTTTGGAAACATTCCAGATAATATAGCAAGGAACTAGTGCATTGGATTTTATAGTAGATTGTAACTGATTACGTTAGTACAGGGAAAATACATCTTTGATGGAGTTTATTTGATTCTGTAGAACAGAAAAAAATTTTAAAGTATAAAATATTAAGTCTTCAGTTTATTATATAATTCCATAGTAATAAGTGCTTTTAAAAGTTTAATTCTATATTTATTATCTTTCTGATATTTTTTAGAAAATTATTCTATTTTTTTCTATATTTGTGTATAAGATGAAGACATTTTAAGAAACATTCCAGTTCAAAAGGGAGGCATTTATCATCATCTATAAATCTCATGAAACTTAAGGAGGAAGCATGCTATTTAGCAGAAACTTTTTCCTATGTGCATACTGTTATCATGCCTTTCCACAGCTGCTAGGATAGCACACTGTCTTCTTTATTCTTTGGTTATTCTGTGTTAGTTCTTCTGAATTGTATTCATAAGACTTTTAAGTTTTCAAAATCATTAAAAATAAAATTTGAGTGAAAGCTAAATATTTTTGGCAGATAATATGAAGATGATGACAGAAGCTTCACTCTCACAATGGCATTCTTTCTGAATCTAATTCACTCTGACCTCTTTTTCAGGATTTCAAATTGTATAACTCAGTGTGTTTTTTTTTTCATCTGGCCAGGAACTTTATCAGCAAAATGCATTGCCATCTTCAACTGTCAAGTAATTTATGATCTAATATTAGTGTAAGAGACATTTAAAAATAAATGGATATCTTTCCCTACCAAGTGAATAGGATATCTTCTCATCTGACAAATTTAAAATTGATATTTATCAGTATGATGGAAATATGGCAGGATACCAAAGTTTAAATTCACTCTGGTCTATGAACCTATAGTATAATGAGCTGTCATGCATGTCAAAAGCAATCACTGACTGAATTTCTATTAGCTTTGAACTTGGAGAAGATTCCTTTAAACTACCTTTTTTTCCCCTCAATTCTCACATACCATCAAATACTTCTTTTCTCAGGTTTTTATATACAACTTTTGGCCTCAAATAGTGCAGAGAAAAGAAGACGATCACGATGTTTTCTGTGCTTTATGAGCTAAGTGTACTCCTTCACCGAGTAACCTCTCCTTGTTTTCTACAGTTTACCAATATGCATTTTTATCACTCTTCCTTGAACTATAGAAAATGCCATTATAATTCTTATATCCATGAAAAAAAGAGGGCTAACCTTATCCTTAAACATCATTTAACTTTTATTTAGCTTAATGCAATAACTATCTTTGGAAATGAATAATTTTGCTAGACAAACTGACTGCATCATCTGTGGTTAACTGAACTTAAAAATATCAGTTTGAAGAAGTAGCGAGCCACCAGAGGTCAGATATAGTATAGAAACCAGGATCCTGTTTCAATGGTGAGCTTCTTTTCTTCCATAACCCCAAGGTGAATCAAGCAGTTGAGTGCATTGTGGTACACAGCCAAGTGCTGAATACCCAGGGAGATACCACATCCCCTATCTTCTAATGAGCATATTTGGAAAGCCCCTTTGTAGTAAAAGAAAACCACTCTGAAGTGTGGTGCTTTATAGGTTCCCAAATTATTTTATCTACGACCCCTTTTCCAGAAAATCAAAAGAAAAAGAAAATCTTAGTCTGTCTCTGGCAATTAAACACTTTCATACTATAATCCATAATCACAACCCCCAACCCCGAGTTTTCATTTTGCAAACACTGTTCTCTCTTCTTCAGATAACTTTGAGTAAGTGGAATCATATATTATGTCCTATTGGCACAATGAGATTAGCATTTGATAGGTAACCAGAAGTTTAGTGATTCAAACACATTAGCTGCACTCAGGGAAAGATGAAACAGCCAGCTTCAGAAAATCCTAGAGAGACATGATACTGTATCTTGTGTAGAACTGCCTCAGTGATAATGCTTGGTTTTTAGTTTTCTGGTTGGAAATCAGAGAACTCTAAATCTTATATGAAATAAAACTGAAAAAGCAAAGTGGCTGCCATCCAGTCAATTTTGACTCATTGGCATCTTTTTTAACAGGGTTAGGATTGCCCCAGAGGGGACTTGAAAGTCTCACTTTTT
>PVJH01009461.1:0-79000 GCA_004026705.1 Nesogale talazaci
ACGGCCCTGCTTTCCCCGGGGTTCCAAGCAGCTTTTCATCTTGAGTTTTCTTTGTCCATGGCTGTTGCTTTATCTGTTGCCTCCTGACACCATCTTGCACCCACTGTTCTTTCCTCAACTCTCTAGAGTCCTTCTAGGTCTCAATCCCGAAGTAAGAAATTCTGCCCCCTTCTGGTCTTCCTGTGCTCATTTTTCAAAATGATTGGTCTGGTAATTCTTTGAGGCAAAGGCTTTTTACTCTGTGTTTACGTGACTGTCGGAATGTCTAAAAGAATAAACTGTGTAAGCTTAGTATTGACCTACATTTTTTGAACTGTTAGTCTTGCGTTTGCTTGTTTTTCTCTTTCTTTAGGTTATCTAATTGTGTCTCAGGGGTTAACTTTTCTCTGCTATCATAATTACCATTAGTTTTTCTGCTCTCTACAAATAATTGAGCCTGTTCTGCTGCTAACTGAAAGACAGAAGGTTTGAGCCCATACAGACAGGGACCTGAATAGCCAGGCCTGGTGATTGACTCCTGAAAACTTAAGCATTGCATGAGGCATAGGACATGGTTTTATTCTGACACACCAGTGATTGCTATGAGTTGGAATTAGCTCGTCAACTTTTTCCCATACCTCCTCCTCTAGGTCCCACTTTCTTCCTTATTGCCTTATCTCAGGCAGCTGGATTATCTATACCAAACTCTAAGTAATACTCAAACTTGATAGTTAATACTTTTGATATTCCTGGAAGGACTCTTGGTGACACAAATGATTAAGGGTCCAATTCTTTACCCAATAGTTGGCAGTTCAAATCCAATAGGGACTCTAGAGGGAAGAGACTTAATTATCTGCTTCCATATAGATTAACATCCTCAAACATGGATCCCTCTGCTGTCTAATTGTTCTCACCTCATAAACACGGTACATAGAATTTATACAGCTGGAAATCTTTATGAGGAAAACACAGCCTGGTTTTTCTTCTCAGAGTCTGATTTAACTCAGTGACAATAGGTCATTTATAATTAAGGTGATGGCACTATGGTCAAAAACTTGGTTGCTCAGAAAAAAGGTCAGAGACTCTAACTCAGCAGCTGTTCCACCAGAGAAAGAAATGGCAGTCTACGTTTGTAAAGAGTAAAACATAGGAACCTCAATAGGGCCCTCCTACTCAGTCTTATGGGGTCAATATGAATTAGAAGTAACTCAAAAGGCAGTGAGTTTGGTTCCGAGTTTATGGGTCAAATTCAACTCAATGGCAATGGTTGCTAAGTGCTTCAAGTTGGTTTTAACTCATAGCAACCCCGTGTACAATGGAGCAAAACAAAACACTGCCCAGTCCTGCACTATCCTCACAATGGTTTTGTTTGAGTCCCTGGTTGCAGCCACGTTGTCAATCCAGTCTGTAAAGGGTCTTCCTCTGGTTTCCCTCTACATTGCCAAGTAATACATATCCAAAGTATGTGAGATGAAGTCTCGCTACCCTTGCCTCTAAGGAGAATTATGGCTGTGCTGCTTCCAAGACAGATTTGTCTGTTCTTTTGGCAGTCCATGGTACATCCAATATTCTTCTCCAACACCCTAACTCAAATGTACAGATTCTTGACTCTTTCCAATTCCATGTCCGTCTTTCAATGCACAGGAGGCCTTTGGTACCACCAAGACTTGGGGCAGGCATACCTTAATCTGCAAAAGAACATCCTTACTGTTCAATGCTTTAAAGAAGTCTTGTGCAATAGGTCTCATTTTGGGGTGGGTAGTAATGGAGGATTTTACCTTATAGCTCCTATTGTTATGAACTGCTTGAGGAACAGAACAGTATATTGACAACCTTTATCCTCATCACAAGGTCTAGTTCATGTTTCGCCAATGCTTAAAAAAAGCAAACAACCTAAACCTACCATGATCAAGTCAATTCTGATACGTAGAAACCCTTATATGGGGTTTTTACTTACCTGAAAACCACCTGGGCTCCTTTTAGGTTTTGCAAATGCTACGTGCTAAGTACTTGTTTAGTGAATGAAGAACCTTGATTGTGGTTTAGATTTGGAGATGTTCACTATATATAAAATAGAATTGTTCCATTTGCTCCTTTTCTGTACTTAAAAAAAAAGTTAATGAACACTTTAGGTTTGGGTACAGAGCTTTTCACTAGAAATCAGCAGGCTTTCAGGGCTGAAGGAAATTGCTCCATGCCTTATCCGTCAAGCACCAGGAGGGAAAAAAATCCATGTCGGGAAGAATGGTTTTCTTTCAACTCCCTGCATGTTCCCACAGACGGAGGTGGTGGCCAGCTGCCCAGGAAAGCTCACCGGGGACTGCAAACAATGCTGTAGGCGCTGCCAGGTGACTTGTAGAAAGCCTACTTCAGAGGAAGCTGCTGCAGCACTGTGCAGAGTGCAGATGCCTCTGGTCCTTGCTGTTCCCCAAGCCAGGCTGGAGGTGCTCATTTTAGCAACACTAAGTACTTCTCTGGGGAGACTGACTTTGTCAGTTTGTCAGCTTTCATAATACAACTGCTAGAGACTCATGCTGATTATAACCAGTGTCTGAGCCAAACAGTGATATCTAAAATGACAGGTAACTTAAGTGGAATGAAGAGATCATTCTAGCCTGAAGGTGAAAGTAACAATAATAGAAAATAATAAAGTCATTAAAATATTGATTGTCTGCATGTCAGCAAGGAAGAAACTTTTGGTACTATTCTCTTTTATGAGGCAATGACAGATTCTATTTCATATTTTTCCTCACAATTTGAGTTTGTAAACTTTCTGTCTGAAGCCCCCTCTACATCCCTGTGTGTGTGTCTGTGTGTTTATTGTTTATCTCGCTAAGAATTTTGAGGGCATAGGACTTGGGATTTGATTGAATAGTTGTGCCGGATACATTATTAGGAATTTCATTCTTGGCAGATGTGTTAGTGAAAAACTAGATCAAGTTTCTTTAAAGTTTCCATTACAGCCTGTTGTATATGTGCACTTTTATGTACCTGGAACAGTTAGAATTTTTGGTTTTGTGAATGTCTTCAAGGAAGGTGTGTTAGGCTGGGTGGTCTACAGCAGAGGTCTGTAAACTGCTCTCTTTCCATATGCAGTCCTTTCAGGATATATATCTGAAGTGAAATTGAAAAACATTCAAGGATAAGATTCATAAAATGGTGATTTTATTTGTTTATAAAATATATTTATCACTCTTGAATAATTTTTAAATTTCTGTGAGGGATAGCATTGATCCTTCTATCTCAAAAGTTTTCCAACCCCTGGTCTATCAAAAGAAAACCAGTGATATGCATATAGGTCATAAGAATTCGTCGTTCTTAGATGAGGGGCGGAGCTATGTGTAAGGCCAAAATCCATTTCTATACTCATAGTTTATATATGTCTCTGGTTGTTGTAGATATGTTATCATGATTTTCTGTGCTTGTGTATGAGGAGCATAATGAATGATGTAGAAAATAGAAGACACAAAGACTGCACGAGTCAGTGTACCAAAACACTAGGAGACATCCCACCATTTTAGGGGGTAGCACATGAACAAGAACCAATGATGCTTAAAGAAGAAGTTCAAGTGAGATTGAATGCGTTGCCCCCAAATGAGATGCTGGTAATTGATGGAATACCAATTATGATGTTTCAACAAAGTGATGAATCACTAGAAGCACTCACTTGTCTATTCCAGGAAATTTGGAAGATAACTACTTGGCTAACTGAAACAGATCCATATTTGTGCTCATTCCAAAGAAAGGTGAACCAGCAGCATGCCCAAACTATAGAACAACATCAACGATATGTCAGAACAGCAAAATTTGGCTGAGGATCTTTCAACAATGGTTGCAGCAGTATTTTGACAGAAATATACCAGAGGTTCTGACTAGATTCAAGATAAGATATAGTACACAGGATATCATTGCTGGTGTCAGATGGATCTTGGTTGAAATCCTGGACTGACAGAAATACGCTTACTTACATTTCATTGTCCATGCAAAGGCATTTAACTCTGTGGATCAGAATAAACTATGGATAACCCTGAGAATCAAGGGAATTCAGAATTCTTCATTGTGCACCTGTGGAACTTGTATATTGATCAAGAGACAGGTCTCTGAAGAGAATGATGGTGCACTGCATGGTTTAATATCAGGAGAGGTGTGGGTCAGGGTTTTATCCCCTCACTATACTTGTCAATCTATATGCTGAGCAACTAATCATAGAAGCTGGATTATATGAAGAAGAAATTGACATTAGGATTGAAGGAAGGTTTTTTAAAAAACCTTGTGATATGCAGATGATGCAACTTTGCTTGTCGAAAGAGAAGAGAACTTGAAGCACTTGCCGAAGCAGATCAAGGATTATAACCTTCAGTACCAGTTGCAACTCATAATAAAAGGACCCAAATCCTCATAACTAGACTAATAGGCAACATCGTGATTAAATTGAGAAAAGGCTGAAGTTGTCAAATAGTTTGTCTTGCTTGGATCCACAATCATTGCTTTTGGAAGCAGTAATAAAGAGACCAAAAGACATGCTACAGTAGGTAAGTCTGCTATGAAAGACCTCTTTAGAGTACTCAAACTTAAGGATTTTACCTTGAAGAATAAGGTGCTCTTGGCCCAAATGAAGGACATGTTGTCAGGAGAGATAAGTCCCTGAAGAAATCTCCTCACCCAAATTTCTTTCCGTGAGTTCTCTCCAGGGTGCCTTTCCTGTATCATTAATGCTATGCATTCTATTTAGAATAGTACTATGCTTGATTTGAACAAAAAGATTGAAATGAAAACATGAATTATAAAATGGTATGGGAGCTACATTTGATTTCCTAGCTATGCAAGGGAAAAGGAGAATCTAACAACATATCCGCCTAAGGGTGACTCCTATATGGCAGAGTTCAGACATTCCTCTCCCTCCAAACATCTTTATTTTATTCTGCTACCCAATGTCCCTCCTATGGCGAGACAAATCCACAATTATATTGATTGATGATGGAAGTGAGCAGGTAACCACAAGGCAGGGTCAAAAAACATGCTGTCTTTTTGTTTACAGTGCCTTTTTTCACTAATGCACCAGTCAAATTTCTCTCTGGTCCCTAGTCTCACAGACACTGCTTGGGCAAGTGGTAGAAGACACTGGTATACAGTCTATTCCAACTCAAAGTGGCCCTAGAGGATGAGGTAAAGCTGCAATTGTGGGATTTTGAGTCAGTCACTCTTTAGGAGACTAGAAAGTCCTGTCTTTCTCCTGAGGCATGGCTGATGGTTTTGAACTGCTGACCTTGTAGTTAAAAGCTCAACACTTGACCACTCCACCATCAGTGTTCCTTTAGTGCTGGTAAATGTCCCAAGGGCTGTCCACTTTGCAATCCAACCTTTCTTTCCAAAGCACTCAGCTTTATTGTTTTCATGGACCTGGAAGTCCACTGCCCTGCCTCACTGCTAGTGGCCTCCAGTGTGTCTGCTTCCACTATCACTTTTAGGAAGAGTCTCAAATGCACGCCATTGCTGGTTTTCTTTCATGGCATTCCAGACCCTTCTTCTGACATGACAACTCATATATCCAATGAAATGACAAAATTGACCAATCCCTGAGTTCTCTACACCTTTCTTTGCATGCTCCCTCCCAGTCAATAGACAGGAGTTACTGAAATTAATGGGTGGAGAAGCATTAGCTATTAATTTCACTTTATTTCAATGAATTAACAATATTACAGTAAGTACTAGTTGAGGGTACATTATTGGAAATTGAAAACTATAAAAATGAGCAGTGAGCTGTTGAGAGATGTATTTGCATTCTGTTTAACCTCAGAGAATTCATGGACAAGCTGAAGTTCAAATGTTAGATCCCTGCTGTAACCCTAGTGAAGCCATATTGCCTCCTAGACACTTAGGGCATTGAAATAATCTGGGGGGCTTCTTGACCACTTTTAAATACCCAACAAGCACACAGTATGAACACAAACAAAAACAAAGTCTGGAGAACCCAATGCCACACTAACTGGAATTGAACGATTGGGTTGTTTGTTTGAACTTACCAGTCACTCTGCTGCCAAAAGGATAAACAGTCTACTTTCACAAAGAAGAAAGCCTTGGAGGTCCTCTGGGTTAGTCATCCTTTGGGTTCTCCTACAGGGTTGCAGTGAATTGAGATGAATTCTACATTAACGGCAGGGTGGTTCCATGATCAAGTTCTCTAACAAGTCTGAGCAAGAACATTCTCTGAAGGGTGTATTTGTTCATGTCTCTCAAACTTTTCTACAGCTAGACACCGATTTTGAGTAAATTGCATTTCTTATGAAATCAACATTATATCTAAATGCTGTAAAACAATAGTTATTGGAGCTAAAAGAAAACCTGAGGATTGCTATCAAGAAAAGGAGATTATCTGGCAAAAATATTCCAATTCAGAGCTCATGTCCTGAGCATGCTCTGCTGCACTTGATGAGGATTTATTGTGTCTGATCTTGCAAAATCTGATTATTCAACACCTTCTCTTCCAGGTCTCAGAATCCTTTTGAGAACCCATCAAGCACAAAAAATTTCTTGCATCCAATCACCATTCCATATTTTTTGATCCCACAGATTCAGATATCAGAAAACATCAGTCATGTTGAAACCATTCTCCAGGATGCTATTAAATCTCCTAAGAAAGGCTGTGAGACTTTTGGTTGAAAATATCATTGCAAAAATAAATAATAATAGTACTAAAAATAGAAATTCCCTCCCATAGAGTGAATTCTGACTCACAGAACCCATTGACACATAGCAGAATTGTTTTATTTTAGGGAATCGGAGACTATCCATGGTTAGGGGAGCACACAGCTTCATGTTTTCCCACAGCGTGACTGGTAGATTTGATTCATTGACAAGCCAGTGAGCAACCCAATGCTTAGCCCACTGTGCAACCTGAGATACTTTAAATAGTGAAAGCTGGATTGCAACTAAAAAAAGCATAGCATTGGGTACTTCTTCCTGGACATGATCAACAATATTCTATTTATACATTGCTGACTCTGGTGTTAGTTCAGCAAGATGGCAGCTATTTTGCCCCCAAATTCCATCTGGCAATACTTTCCACTTTCTGCACTCTATCTTAGTGCTCCTTCTTGTTTTAAAGGACACGTGAAACTTGAGTTGAAGAAGAATACTGTGATGAGGCAGGCACAGTAGCGTTGATTTTATTCTAGGGTGGTATAACCTATTCAAGGGTGAAAGGTCATCTGACCTAGTCAAAATTCAATTTGTAGGCAGGATCCTTTGAGAATTTAAAACCATTGTTAAGAAAAATAATGCTTTGTAAGCCTTATGGTTTTAATTTCCTCTTTCTTTCAGGTTTTCAAAAACATGGCTAAGACACAGTAGAGCTAATTAATGTGAAATTTGTCTATGTGAACCTCCAATGTTTTTTCTTTGGTACGTCTGTAAATAGTAAATAGAAGTTCTGTAATATTCCCATTATCCCCCATCTATCAATTAACCACACTTTCTTGAATAGATGGAGAAACTCTATGTTGCCATCTCTATTATCGGGGAACATTTCTTTTATATCCTCTGCTTTTTTCTTTTTCTTCTCTGTCTTGTTCTTAACTCACCATTCCTATTTTTCTTTTGCCATGCTGGAACCCAGCATTTTGCAACATTCATGATGGAAGTAGCCAGATATGAAATATTTAGTGGGTGTCAATTAATTATACAATCCACATAAATTGAGAAACAACTACTTATATTGCTTCTACAGCCCTGGGTGTATGTTGAGTACACCCTTACTCATGATGGCTCGATACACAACAGAACAAAATGCTGCACAATACTTTGCTAGTGCCTTGGTTAATTGTGGATAAGATTTTTGTGATCCATAGGCTCTTCATTAGCAGATTCTTCAGAGTAGATTTTCAGGCCTTTATTCCTAGCTCTTTTAGTGTGAAGGTACAACTGAAACCTGTTTCACATCTTGGCAATAAACAATCCTCCATACTAGATGCATGGGGGTGCATTAATTGGGAAGGAAAACTAAATTTTCAGGCAGAAAAATTAGAATTGTATCACTGAACCACCACTGCTTCACTTGCGCCCCCCCACAAGGTTTAGAGCTATCCACAAAAACAACATGTGCATTGTGTATTGAACAGATATTTATAATTTAATAAATACCCACTTTTCCATGATAAGATTACATAGACTGATACAACTTGCTTTTGTCCAGAAATACATTTTATCTTTAGGTTAACAAACACTCTTTGATACATATCAGGAGCTCTGAGGATATGCATTTGGGGCCTCTTATCATTCTGCATATTTAGTTGATCAAGTCTGTGCATAGTAAAAAATGGGAAAATGCATCATTTGTTACTGAGAACAATATGCTTCAGAATACATGGTGCTTTAAATGTGCCATGTGATGTGGAGGACATACTAAGTACAACTATTATTAAAATACTGGTAAGATGTTAGTTTTCAAACATTATTCTAAGCAGACTGAAATGGAGAATACTCTACTGAGATCTGTAGTTTTTCTCATTCCTGCTTCAGTCAAGACAAGCAACATTTTTTGACCTTACATACACAGCACATCCATAATGTTTGATACCTAGGAATCATTATTTTTGAAATAGACTTATCTTTGATGATATAATTATATTTGTTTTTGTGTGCAGACATTATGAAGCCCTTATAGTGCTAGTTCCTACCTAAACATTGATTAGCTAGCATAATGAGACGGTCTGGCCCTGTGAGAACCACTGTTCTAGGAAGCTTGTAATTGTCTAGTTTCTTAGAAGCTGGCAGACTTACTTTTCAATATGTGTTGTTCTGAGGGCACTGGATTTCTTCTATGTCTCATTTAATTAAAAGTTCACAGGAGTTGATTTGACTCATAGAGGCAATAGAAGTGTCCCTAAGGCAATAGGTTTCTTTTTTTTTTTAGTTCGTAAGTGAGAACCAACCCAGAGTCTCAGTTTTATAGTGTGGGTCATGTTGAATTATAGTTTCAGTTTTACATTTTAGAGTATGGTCCAGTTGGACCTAAGTTTTGTGTACGTCAGATTATTTTTGGCAGATAGTTCTTCAACCACCCACCACTATTTATTGTGAAAAGACTGTCTTTTTTTCATTGAATTACCTTTGTACCTTTGCATAAATTCACTTGATCTTGTATGTATGTGCCTATTTCTGGGTTATCTATTCTGTTTCATTTATATAACTCTCCCTTTTCAAATCCAGACTACCTTTAGGATTATAGCTTTAAATAAGCCTTAAAATCAGCTAGTCTGAGCTCTCCAACCTTGTTTTTTTTCTTAAACATTGTTTTGCCTATTCTGTCTCCCTTTCCCATGAATCTTTGATTCAGCTTGTCAATTTCCAAATGAAATTAAAAAATTGTATTAAAACTAAAAATATTAAAAGTTCACAGGCATATGATTTTGTAAAATGTGTTTCTCAAAATCATTATGATCAGTCCAATTTCCAAAATGTAGCTACACCTGAGATGCTGGGATATTGATAATTATTTTAAAGATGATATGATGATTACTATTTGGAAGAGAAGCATCTTTTGTAGAAGACTGCTGCAGAGAAAGCATACTCACAGTTGATTAGAACATTGATCTGGACAGCCCATGTCATTGCTTGAGAGACTCGCACTTAGGGATGGAATGCTCTTCTCCTATGCTATTTTGGAACACAAGCTGACCAGGAGAACATAAAGGCACTCCTTCTGTTCAGTGAACTTCCTACGTCTTCACAGAATCGTATGCTCTCCCTTATTACAACACTCTACATGCCTCCTTTTCCATTACCAAAAACGGATGGCCAATTAAATAAAACAAATGCTTGTGAATAATCACATTTCCTTAGATAAGTTAAATCCTGATGGAAAGAATTCCAAAATTGAATCCCCTTGTGTACCTATATACTGTTTCATCCAGGAATTTTTGAAAGAGTGGCTGTCTTAATTAATCAACTTCATGCACAATTTACAAATTAGTATCTGCTGCAATAAAAAGTTAATATATAATAAATAAATAATAAATAAAAAGTTAATATAATGTATACAAATCAATGTTATAGAACTGTACATATGAAGCATATTAGAGTGAAAAAATGCTTTTTTGCATACATATGTTTAACTGGAATTAACACACCCAAACAAAATACTTAATCTTAGAAGAAATACAACCAGAATGCTCCTTAGAAGCAAGGATATACAGACTCTCTTTCACATACTTCAGACCTGTTATCAGGGAGGACCAGTTCCTGGAGCAGGACGTCATGTGGGTAGAGGTCCACAAAAAAGAGAAAGACCTTCGATGTGATGGGTTGATACTGTGGTTGGAACAATGGGCTCAAACACAGCAGTGGTTGTGAGGATGTGAGGGGCACTGCACTAGGCAGTGCTCTGTTCTGTTGTACGTAGGGTTGCCAGCAGCTGGAACTGATTTGATAACACTTAACCTGCCTTGGTGGCATAGTGGGTTATGCCTTGTGCTACTACCCACCAGGTCAGCAATTTGACTCAACTAGCCACTCAGCAGGAGACGAGGGAGCTGTCTGTTCCTGGAAGGACTTACAGCTTTGGAAACCCACCAGGGCAGTTCTACTCTGTCCTATGCTCTCCTATAAGATGACTCTGAGTTGGAAGTGACTCGATGGCAGGGATTTTTTTTAACAAAAACAACAGTACCTGGAGTAATGGTAAGTTAGTATAAGCAAATCCACTTTTAGGTATATAAAGAAATGAAAACAGACACTTGCACACATGTTTATCTTAGCACTACCCTTCACAGTCAAACCAAACTGCCTCAATGTCTATTCAAGGCCTGGGTGGATTTACAAAACTTGATACATATACAGTGGGATATTATTCAACCATGAATAAAAATGAAGCTCTGATACATTACCACAGGGATGAACCTTGAAAATGCGTTGAATAAAATAATCACTCCCAAAAGGATAAATGAGTGCATGATCCCATCATGTGAAAGAGACACCACAGGTACATGTTATGGAGTAAATTTCGTCCCACTCAAAATATGTGTCACCTTGGCTGGGCCATGATTTTCAGTGGTGTGGACGTTGTGCGATGATAATAATGTGACAGTCATTCAAGGATAGCATATGATGCGATCTGTTGTGATAAACCAATACCCTTAATCCTGTTAGAGCCCTGAGGAGTTTTCATGGGAGGTGTCCTGAAAAGGCTTTCATCTTACAAGAAAAAAGGAGAGAAAAGTGAGTACCGATGGAGAGGAAACTACTACCCTTAAGAAAGAAGGGTTGAGAGTGGAATGAGTCCTTTGAACCTGAGGTCCCTGTGCCATGAAGCTCCTGGAACCCAGGAGAGTTACTGACATGATGCAGGGAGAGTGCAAGGAATGCTGGGACTATAGGTGCTTTGCCCCAGAAAAGGACCTTCTCTCAGAGCTGATGGACAGATAAAGTTTTCCCTTAGAGCAGGGAATCTGAATTTGAACTTCTAAGCCACCAAACGGTGAGAGAATTTTAGTTAGTTAAAATCATTTGTGGTCATTATATAGGAGGAGGAGAGCAGGGTGGGGACCTAAGGCCCACTGGTGGGTAATTGGTTACCTCTTTACAGGGGAGTCACAGAGAGGAGACAGACCAGTCGGGGGGCAGCCAGGCAGTGATGATGCATACAAGTTTCCTCTAGTTCCTGAAGCCTTCCTCCCCATCCCCCAACCATCATGGTCCCAACACTACCTTGCAAATCCAGATGGACTGGAGAAGTCACACTGACATAGAGGGGAGCTGGAGATATGGGGAAACCAGGATGGATGGGCCCCTTCGGGCCAGTGGTTAGATTGAAGATACTGGAAGGGTGGACGGGAGTGGGGGGGGGAACCAACAGCAAGGATATATACACAAGCTCTTATTTGAAGGACGGGCATCAAAGGAGTGGGTTGGGGGAGAGGTCGGGCAGTGTACGATATGACAAAACAATAACAATGTATAAAGTCTTGAGGGTTGGAGGGGAGGAGAGACCAGGGGAAGAGGGGAAGGAATGGATAAGCCGATACTAGGGGCTAAAGGGAAAAAAGGTGGATGATTGGAGAACAATAATAGAAGTGGACATGAGAGGGTGCTTGATGAGTATGCTTATATATATTGTGAAAAACGATGTATGAGCCCCCAATAAAATAATTGGGGAAATTAAAAAAAAAAAAACCTTTTGTGGTATTTCTGTTATAGAATCCAGGTAGTCACAGAAACCCAAGAGGGTAGCTCTGCCCTGCCCTGCCCTGCCCGGTAGGTTTGTCATGAGCCAGGAGTGACTCTGTGGCAGCGAGGAGAGTGGTAGCTCACGAAGGCAGCACATGGGTAGACAGCAATGTTTCTTCGTGGATACCAGAGGAGGTTGGATGGGGGTCCAGGAAGGAGGGGGATTCAGTATTTAGGGGACACTGCGCTTCGATTGGAGCCCTGGTGCCTCCTGGATTATGCACTGGGCTGGTCCTCATAGAGCCGGAAGTTCAAATCTGCCAGTCACTGTGTGGCAAAGACGAGCCCTTCTGCTCCTGTGCAGAAAATCAGTCCCCAAAACTTCCAGGAGTAGTTCTACTCTGTCTGTCTGGTAGAGTTGATGTGAATCAGCAAGCACTTGATTGACGGCAGTGAGCTTTTCTGATAGCTTCTATGTGAGGGTGATGGGAAATTTGGGAACAGATAAGGGCCAGGGCTCAGCAACATACTGAGTACAATTTGATATCACTGAACTGTTGTGTAAATGGCATGGATGGAGGCCATATCAGACTCTTTCAACTGACTTACTGTGATGAGGCCATGTTTTGTCTTTTCTTCTTCCCTATTCTGACACCAGATATGTATTTTTTTCCCATGCGGCACTCCATTCTGTTAAGACCAATAACTCATTGCAATGGCCATACAGAACTCAGAACTATACTCATGATTAAAGGGTTTTTTTTCCAGGAAGTTGACAGGTTACGAGAAGTCAGGATCAGAAATCATCAAGGATCAGTCACCGGTCCACAGCGACATTGCTTCTCAGCCCACAGCCAAGGCGCTCTGGTTTTCAGCCTCTCTCTCGGCCTGTGGTTCCTCTGCCCCAGTCTCTGGGGATTAGGCAACCAGACTGCTTGGCCCTTTGTCTCATTGGTTCCTAGTCTCCACATTGCTCTTCTATTCTATGATTTCCTTGCCCCTGTCTCTGGTCTGGGTCTAGGTAGAGACAAAAATTCAGTTGAGTCCCACCTCAATGAAATCTCTGGGGGTCCAGTGGTGAGGGAAATACCAAGGATATGATAGCTTAGATAAGCTATTGCTTCCACAATGGAAAAATAGGCACAGCACCTAATGGTCCACCTTGGATTTTGGAGACAATGTGTCACTCATTTGGGTGTGGTACTCAGGCCTATATATCTCAAATGAACGGGAAAGGTGACAATTTGGAGTGAGGCTCACAACAAGAGAGGTCTCTTCAATAGGTTCAGGATGCCATGCAAGCCACTCTATCTCCTCGACCCTATCATCCATCTGACCCAATGATGCTTGAAGCGCAGTTGCCGAGGTCGGTGTAGTGTGGAGTGTTTGGCAGGCCCCTATTGGTCAATAGGGTCTGTTCAGAACAGACCCTTGGGATTTTGGGAAAAAGTCCTGCCCTCCGCTGGAGGCAACTCCTTTTTGAAAAAGAGCTGTTGGTCTGTTCCTGGGCCTTCCTGAAAACTGAACTTCTCACCATGGGTCACCAGGTCATCACGCAACCTGAGCTGCCCATCATGAACCCACAGAGTCATAAGGTTGGATGTGCACAACAGCACTTCATCATTCAATGGAAGTGGCATCCAGTTGGTAGGTATAAGCAAGCAGCACAAAGCAGCGGCCCAGATGCCTCTGTTCTCCACTGCTGCCACAATACCATCTCTCTCCCAGTCTGTACCTATGGTCTCATGGGGTGGTCCGCATGATCAGTTGAATGAGGACCAGAAAACTCATATTTAGTGTATTGGTGATTCTGCATGATCTGCAGGTACCATCTGAAAGTGGCTGGTGGCAGCACTACAGCCCCATACTTGGACCTTCCTGAAGGACAGTGGTGAAATGAAATCCTCCCAATGGGAAGAACTGAACTGGTCACCCAGTGTGTTTTGGAAGGAGGAACGACCAAATGTGTGACTGTGTATTGATTCACGGGCTGTGGCAGGGAGTTGGAAGGAGAATGAGTACAAAATCAATGACAAGGAAGTGCAGGGAAAAGATGGTGTGAGGTATGGCCCCAAAGAAAGGCTACTTAGGGGTAGGGTGTGAGAGGGATGGGGTAAAGGGCAGATGACATCAAATAGGTCAAGAAGAAAGAAAACTCTTTGAAACTGATTGTGGTAGCAAATATACAATTCTGCTTGAAATGATTGAACTATGGAAATGATATCTGTAAGATCTCCTAATAAAATGATGATGAAACAAAGAGATTTGCATCTCCTTGAGGGCTCACCAAAGAGCTGCCTCTTAAGAGGTGGACTTTAATAATCAAGCAGATAGGATGACATATTCTGTGTTTGCAGTTGTATGAGTATTTGTTGTGTCAGGTTAGGTGTGAGTATGGTTATAGTCTTGCCTTGGTTTGGAGATAATATTGGTTCAGGAGGAGTATACAAGTGTCTGCCCCACAGAAGGTGGTCTGTGATGGTTGCAGTTTCCAGGTGGAGCACAGCCTATTCATCAGGTCACAGCCCAGAAGGCATCTCTGCGGAGGCATGGATTTTTGTATAAGAGAGAGGCCCTGAGAAAAGCAGAACTCCCACTTGTCTGCTTGCCCTCTACTGGATCTGGACCCTAAGAGCCATCAGCAGACTACCTACCTTGGAATCTTTAGGCTGCCACAGACTCATTTACCTCAGCACCCGCCAGGCTGCGACCCTCCTGCTTCATCATCCTGCTCCCATTTCATCAGTTTTTCCAGCGATAGGAATCAGAGAAGCCTTCAGCCTTCTTCTGACCTCTGGACTTGAACTAGAATGGGTTTACCTACTTCTACAACTAGTTAAGCCATTTCTTGATGTAAATCTCTTCCTATATAAATACAACTAGACATTATGTTCTTAGTAGACTTGTGAAATCACTTAGTTTTCCAGACCACTGATGCTATTCTTTTGTAAATCACATTTCCAAAGATGTGTAACTTTTTATATTTATGAAATTGGACAGTAATTAGGTGCCTTCTCATAGCCTACCGAGATCCCAAATACGGCATGAAGTCCAGTCTTTCATTCAGGAGGCACCATATTGACTGTCATATAACCTTTCCCCAGGCAGAGGCACGACTGATTTCCCTAATGGAACCAAAGCTTGGATAAAATAGAAATCTGGGTCAGAATTAGTCAATAGGTCATCCTTTGCCTACATGTGATAATAGAGCAAGATTCAGTTCAGTACTATTTGAGAAACAACAAAGAACACTATCCCATATTTTACGTGAAATAAATTATTTCATTTAGCTTAATGGTAGTTCAGTAATGAATGAAGATAATATTTAAAATGCACAAATAATTAATAAAGAAACTCAGGGAATTGAATTTCTTCAGAAAGATTATATTTCAGAACCCCAAACATTTTGTTTTCAATCAAAAACATACATCGAATAGTCATGATAACTTTGATTTCCCTATTGCATGTTTCCTACAAAGAAGGCATCTTCACCCTTCTCTATGCTATTTTTTTCAGTCTTAAATAAAAAAACCGTATACATATATTTAACCATTGAATATTCTGTGTAAGAACTTTTAATGAAATAACCAGTTGTTTTCAAATCAGTTCAAACTCATGGAAACCCATGGGTGTCAGTCTAGAATTGTGCCCTATAGGATTTTCAGTGGTTGAGTTTGGGGAAGCAGAACACTAGCCCTTTCTTAGAGTGCCTGGGTAGATTCAAACCTCCAGTTTCTCAGTAAGCAGCCACATGTGTTAAACATTTGTACCAACCAGGGCATCTTTAACAGAATGCCTATCATATCCTGAAACAGCCTGAGATTTGACAAGACTTTGTTGGGAAGTGGGATGGGGGCGGCAGGCTATAGACCCTATAGACCTTCTGGGATTGCTAGGAGACATTGAGACTAAAGAAACTCAGGGAATTGAATTTCTTCAGAAAGATTATATTTCAGAACCCCAAACATTTTGTTTTCAATCAAAAACATACATCGAATAGTCATGATAACTTTGATTTCCCTATTGCATGTTTCCTACAAAGCAGGCATCTTCACCCTTCTCTGTGCTCTAAGCCCTATCATAGGGCTTCTTCTTCTGCTGGCCCCATCAGTGACCTCTTTTCCTCTGAGAAATTTGCAATATGGGCACACATACCAGGCTTTCAGATTCTTTGCTTGCAATACATTTGGCAAAGAGTATGCAGCATATATAGTATATTTTTCCAACAATATAGTATGTATTTTAATATAAAGGGTTTTTTTGAGATAAGAGTGCTAGACTTAGATTGAAGATGAGTTTAGCAGCTCTATTTGATTCTATTCCTGATTATAATGTCAAAGTTACTTTTGAACATTGAGCAGTAGGCTTTCAACTTAAAATATTGAACTAGAGAAGTCTGTAAAGAGTGACTTAAGGCATGAGTAGAAGGTAGGGACATATTTTTTTCGTAAAAAAGTGAAAATGCTAGTTCAGGACCTCAGAGAAGGAAATGCAAAGGGAGGATTAAAGTGTAATAATTTTGTTAGAAGAAATTATTGTGTGGGGCGAAGTAGGAAGAAAGCCAGTGGCAAATGGCTGGGAGAGGCTTTCGGTTAAATGAAAATATGACCCTGAGTGAAGGGGAAGGGGAAAGAAGGTTACATGGAAACATCAACCTAATAGAGATTCCATAAGGTCATTGGAGAACCGTCAAGCTAGTGATAATCATCAGAGAATCACATTTGCTGCTAGCAGGGACCTGCTGCATTATATCTACAAAGCTCATTGTTAAGAGAAATCTATGGGAAATGTGGCCTTCATGTAATTGTGACAGTATAACTGAGAGCACAGCAGCTAGGGCTTTCAGTTGATTACTGTCTTTGTTATTATACCTATAAGAGGTGTGTTCTTCTGGTCACACTAACATATTTTATTGAGAGATATTTGATAACCAGTCACTAACTGTGGAACTAAGCTGGTTTGAGTTGGCTTTATTCATCAGGAATAATTTATTAGTTTTAGCGTTCTATAAATAAACTCTCTACCACCCTAACTAGCTGCTAAATCCAAGCACCATAACTATGCTCCTCTTCCTTGTTTGGATCATTTGATTACCCCCTATAGAGAATCATCTATCCCTAACTTCTAAAGTCAAGTCAAATTAGTCATAATTTTGAAATTAGAGACTAATTATCAAATCAATCTTGATGAAATAAAAGATTTTCATAGGATTAGTTTAGTTTTGAGAAGCCCTGGCCACTTACTGGATTAAGGGGTAATGGCCAGGTTGGCAGTTCAAACCCGACCACTGCTAGTCAGTGGAAGAAAGGTGAGATAGTCTGCATTTGCATAGATATACAGCCTCAGGTATGTTCCGAAGCAGTCACTTTCTGCCTCATAGACTTGCTGGGAATCAGAAGTGACTAAATGCCAGTGACAGTGGATAGCTTTCTGTATGTACATATGCAGCATCTACTTTACATGGATTTCCATTTTGCAACTCAACTTTCAAAGTTATTAAAGAATTACCCAAATGTCCTTTCTGGATTCTTTATTTTTCAAAAGATTTATATATCTTAAAAAAAAACAGTTTTGTTGCAGTTGTCCAGTGCTATTGAGTCAGTTTGCTGTCTTGGCCCCCCTCTCACAAGAGAACGAAACACTACCTGGTGCTGTGCCATCCTCACAACTGGCCTTCTCTTTGAACCCATTGTTGCTGCCATGACAAAGTGAACAGGTATCAGTGGCGATCCCAGATTAGGAAGGGTTCAGCTGTCCATCACAGAGGAATTAGCCACTAAACACCTTAACATTGTTATTGACATATAAATCTTGATTTAAACATATTAGAAAAGGTTGTGCAATCATCATCACAATCAATAGCAGAACCTTTTCTTCAGTCTTGTTCTCATTGTTATTAGCACCTCATTTTCTCACAACTTCCCTTATGATAACCCTAAGAAACTGTTAAACTACTTACTGTCTCTGTAGATTTACCTATCCTAGATTTTATGATTCTTTATCACAAGGCAATGACATTTGGTAATTCTCCCTTCTTTTAGCTATACCCCTCCTGTTGTTGTTGTTAGATGTTCTTGATGGAATTCTGAGTAAGCAACCCTATGTACAACCAAATGAAACACTGCCTGGTTGTGTGCCAACTGCACAATTGTTACGTTTGAACTCATTGATCAGACTACTATGTCCATCCATCTTGTCAAAGGTCTTCCTCCTTTTCACTGCCTTATTACTTTACCAAGCACACTCTTCTTTTTCTGCAACTTCTCTCTCCTGGCAACATGTCCAAGGTTCTGGATATAAAAACTTTCCACCATCCTTGTATCTAAGGAGCATTCTGGCTATACTTTTCCCAAGACAGTTTTCTCGGTTCTTTTGGAAGTTCATGGCATTATAAATATTCCTTGCCAGAACTATAATTCAAATGCATCGATACGTCAGTATTCCTTATTCAGTGTACAACTGCCACATGCATAGAAGGAATTAAAAATACCATGGTTTGGGTCAGGTAAGCCTTAGTTCTCAAAGTAACATCCTTGCATCTCAACCTTTAAAAAAAGATCTTGTGGAGCAGATTTGTCCAATGGAATGTAGTGTTTTATCTCTTGACTGTTGCTTCCATGAGCATTGATTGCCATCAAGTTGATTCTGACTGATAGTGACTCTATTAGACAGAGTAGAACTGTTCTTAGGGCTTTCAAGTCTATCCTCTGCAGAAGCTAACTGTCACATCTTTCTTCATGGGAGTGACTGGTGGGTTTGAACTCCTGACCTTTCAGTTAGCTGCTGAGGTATATAACCACTTGCCACCAGGGCTTCTACTGTTCTCTAGTCTCGCTATCATTTACGTAAGATCAATGGATAACATAGTAATATCAACTATTTTTCAAATATCACTTTGATGGGTATTATGGTGCAATGTTTATGAAACTAACCTAAACATTAATAAAGAAAACCATGATGGTAACAGGGAGTTCCAATGTGATTTATTTTATTTAAAAGACTTCATTCCTTTGTAACTTTTTATCACATTACATTACATGGGAAGAAACTGAAAATTCAGTTTCCCTCAACTGAAGAAGTCAAATTGATATGATAATAACCCAAATTGCCTTCAACAATATTGAGAATAAATGGTGTCTTTTGGCTTTTGATTTCCATGAGTCTAATGCCATAATGTGCAAATCCATAAACTTTGTTTGAAAGGAAGTCTTGTGAGGCTTTGAGGTAAAAAACAATGTAACCCCCTCTCAGGGGGACACATAATGGAGAAGTGAGTGAGTGGCGGTGGAGGACAATGTAAAATATGGAAAAATAATTATAAATTATCAAGGGTTTGTGAAGGTCATGGGAAGGGAGGGAGCGGGAAGAAATGGGGATCGGATATCAGGGGCTTAAGTGGGAAGAGAATGCTTTGAAAACGATGATGTTGGCATATGTGCAAATGTGCTTGAGACATTGGAGGAATGTATGGATTATGATAAGAGAAATATAAGCCCCCAATAGAACTATTTTAGAAAAACAAAGACATTGTCATTCTTATATTGATGGTCCTCATTGGCACACATAGTGCTAAATTTATCTTTTTACTTACTGGATTTTCCTGTGTAAATTATTAAAAATGTAGGAGGAGATGAAAGAAGCATGGAGCCAGGAGAGCAGGACTGGAGAGAAAATACATTGGGAAAGGCTCTTACTAGAAGAATTTTCACCAAGTGGCATCTTGAGAGCAGACCAACTACCCTGCTCCTGTCTGTTCATTTCTTTCTTAGCTATTCTGGTCCACTTTGTCTCTTATCCTTTTCCTCCACTGTCTGAGTATACAATGGTAAACCTCTCTCCTGATATCTATGCTCTTTTACACTCTTCCCCTAAGAGTGCGTTTAAGAGGAACCCGGGTGTCTTAAACACTGCGCTGCTAACTACAAGGTCAGTAGTTCAAATCCACTGGTCACTCAGCAGGAGAAAGTTGTGGCTGTCTGCTCCTGTAAAAATGTGTAGACTTGCAAACCCCAAGGAGCAGTGCTACTCAGTCTACTTGCTATGAGTTTTAATCAACTTGAAGGCAGTGGCTTTGGTCTTTTTAAGAGTATATCAGAAGTTTAATTTGGTTCCAAAAATTTTAGAAAGTTTTATTTCACTGTTCTTTCTGATTTCCTGTCCCTTAGTCTTGGAATGTGGCCTTCTACGTCTATTCCCTTTGGAGAGTAGGTCAGCACCTTTCCCAGCATTTTCTGCCCTTTCTCTAATCTAAATGCTACGCTTGTAACTCAAATGAACGTTTCTTTGTTAGTTTCACCTTCCAACCTGAAAATGTGATCAGTCTCTATGGTATACTCTAGGCCAAATACTCCTTTTTATGTTTTAACTGAAGTGGATGATTCGCCTTCCTGAAGAGTGGTAAAGTGGATGACACTGAGTTTCCTAGAGAGCTTACTTCACTAAAATATTCCCGTTGTAACTTGTTATAATAATGCCTATTGTGCAGCAGAACATCTTGTATCCATCATTACTTTGTGCCATTGCTTCAGCTATTCTAATCAAAAGGTGAAGGCTAGTGCTACCCTCTGGGAATTTGGGTTGGTCTTGGAAATTTCTTTGACAAAATGGGACAGAAAAAAATCCTGGAGAGTAAATATTTAATTTAAAATTTTAACTTATTATAACCTTTAAACCATCATCCTGTGAAGAACTCAGGCTAGTATATCAGAGGATGAAGGACTGAATGTAAGACTGAGACTACCTAGCAGTCAGCCAGCAACAACTGCCATACATGGGAATGAGGCTCTTTCATACATCCCAGCCCAGTTGAGCTCTCAGATTGCTTCAGCTAGAAGAGAGATGTCAAGTGAGACAAGAAGTGCTCAGATTGTCAAACATAGAATTGTGAGAAGTCCCAGATCATTGTTGCTTACTGCTTAAATTTTGGGAAGGTTTTTTATATCATCCTGAATCACTGAATCTATTCCAAGTTAGAGAACATTCAAGTAGTATGACATATGTCTCCAGGGAATATAAAATTGAGAAACTATCCAAGTTACCATTCATAAATGTACAATTTGTCTCCTGCTTCCTTAAAATTCTGTGTGATTTCTGGGTTATGTCTTGTATCGTAGAATTAAATAGAGGAATGCTTCATCTACTATATACAACTGATGCTCACAGAAGTTATGCTTCCCTTAGCCTGTGGGGCTGAAATCAACTTCCATAGAGTGAATTTTGCTTCCTAATGATGCTAAGCAAGGTTTCTGAGACTTCAGATTTTTTTAAGTTTGAACCCCCCACCTTTCAGTCAGTACCATAACATACAGCGTGTAGGTAGCATAGCTTCCGGCTGACTACTTTGTATTCCAGTTTGAAAACTACAGTGCTTCTAACTTAGAGCATTTGAAATGCAATAGAGAAAAAAGACAGTCCAACTGCCCGCCCCTTGTAGTTTTGCCTGAATGCTATTTCTCTCATCATTTATGATGTGTCGAACCCCCCTGCAGTTTCTTACCTCTATCCTTGAATTAGAATGAGTCTTTGTTATCTGATGATGAGCTCTGTTCATAAGATATCCCAATAAGAATGCCAGACGCAGTTTTGGTCAATTCTCTACAGACATAAAGCTCCCTTTTTATTGGAAAAATATGTGACCTGTTCATTTTTTTTGTTATTGCCAGAAGAAATTAGTAGTTGCTTAGCAACCAGTTTGACGATCAGCTTCCAAAAGCAGAATGCTAGTTAAATCACCTTTCAATGATCCAGAAAGACTTGGATTTATCAAAACATATTCTAAAATTAAAAAAAAAATTATGCTGGGATTATTAGGGAGAAGAAGAAAAAGAAATAAGAAAAAGGCAAGATTTCATATAAGCTGTTGTGCTAAATCGATTGTGCTAGATTGATCGATCGATTGATTGATTGATTGGAAAGTCGTCATTGTTCTGATGCCTATGTGTCTTCACACTCTCTAACAGCTTATGTCCTTTCTCTAATAGCTTATGCTATACCTTGTCCTTCCCCAGGATAATGGCTTCAATTGCTTCCTCTCCCTTCAAAGGTGATCCTGGAAACCATGTGTTAAACCTAGCAGAATCTTTGTTACCATGATTTCTTGAATAATTATGTAAAAATTATCCTGCCACGAGAGGAAGAAGATGAGCCAGTTAAGGTGCAATATAGCACCAATGAAACAAACAACTTTCCTCTAGTTGTTTAATGATTTCTGCCACCCCCTCACCCCACTATCATGATCTCAATTCTACCTTACAAATTTGGCTAGATCAGAGCATGTACATGGGTACAGAAAGAGCTGGAAACAGAGAATTCAGGACAGATAAACCCCTCAGAGTCAATATTGATAGTAGCCATACTAGGAGGGTAAGAGCAAGGTTGGGGAAAACAGGAGGAACTGACCACAATGATCTACTTTTCACTCCCTCCCAGGGGCATGGCAGCACAAAAGTGGGTAAAGGGAGACATTGGTCAGTAAAAGGCATGAAAAAAAAAACAATAATTTACACATTATCAAGGGTTCATGAGGGAGGAGAAAATGAAGAGCTGATACCAAGGGCTCGAGCAGAAAGAAAATGTTTTGAAAATAATGATGGCAGCAAATGTACAAATGTGTTTGACACAATGGATGGTATATGGATTGTGTTAAGAGTTCTATGAGCCTCCAGCAAAATGATAAAAGAAAAGAAACAAAATTGTCCTATCAACTGGATCTATACCATTATTTTGTCATTCAGAAATGTAATGTTAAGAAGTTTGACTCATTATCATAAATGGGTGTACACTATTTTGAAAAGCTGGTAGCTTATTCTAATATGTTTAGCATAATAATGTGACTAGTAATTATAAATTACATATGCATTATTATAATTTCTACCAATTTTTGAATTACATTCTATAATATTCTTGCAAGCAGTTATTTATGAGTTGGCAATGATTACTGGTGAATGTGAAAAAATGATGGGATTATTCAAGGGAATATAAAATAAAACTACATGGATAAATCACATACTAAGATATAAAAGCCCATGAGATTTAATTTTAAAATTATTTTAACAGTTTTATTGACATATAGTTCACTTACCATACAATTTAATGTTTTAAATATGTTAAAACATCGTACAATCACACAACAATAAATTTAAAGCATTTTTGTTATTCTTATACTCATTGTTATTAGCTCCCCATTAGCTTCCCACCTCCCCTGCCGTAAGCACAAATAAATTAATCTAGCTGCCATTTCTTTTTTTTTTTTTTTTTTTTAGGCATCACTGCCCTGGTGGTGGGAGTAGGAGGCCCAGCCTTTGCTCCTGTGAGCGGGAATTGAACCTCCATCCCAGTGGGCCGCAGTCCCACACACAACCACTATGCCACCGGGGCTCAGCCCTCTAGCTGCCATTTCTATAGATTTACCTTTTCTGGATTTCATGTAGAGAAAATCATACACCCCCCAAAATGAAAACAATATAAAGACAGAAAAACCTCAATTTAAAAGACAGCAAAAGATATAGAAATAGAACAAATTCAAAATGGGTCAAATTCTGTTGAGGCACTGATGCATGGTGACCCTAGGCACGGCAGAATGAACACGGCACAGTTGAGAACCGTCCTCGCGATTGTTCCTGCGCCTGCGTCCATTGTTGCAGCCACTGTGTCAATCCACCTCCTTGAAGCCGCGCTCCTTTTCACTGCCCCTGCACTTTGCCAAGAACATGTCTTTCTCCAAGGACTGATCTCTCCTGACAATATGTCTGAAGTATGTAAGATCAAGTGGTGCAATCCCTGACACCAGGGACCACTCTGGCTGTATGCCCCCAAACACATCAGTTTGTCCTCTTCGTAGTCTACAGTACTTTCAATGCGTATTTTTCTCCAGCAGCAAAGTCCAAATGAATGGAGGCTTCTTTGGCCTTCCTTAGTTACTGTCCAATGTTCACATGCATTTTGATTTCTGTGTCTTCCACGTGTTGTTGAAAAAAAGGTATCGACTATGAACAAGCCATTGGTTTGGCAAAGTTCTACAATGGGGCTTCCATTTTCATTTCTGTCACCAAGACCGTATTTTCCAACTACCTTTCCTTCTGCATTTTTGATTATATGATCGATCAATTTCAAACTGAAGTAATTAGTAGAATTCTTCAATTTTCTTGTCAATAGCTCTTATGTTTGGTGCAAAATGTTGCATAATAATAGCTGTATGGTTTGGATTTCCTTGAAGATGGATAAATATAATCTGATCACATATAGCTTTGTACTTAATGAAGGATTTAGAAAGATCCTTTCTGACAATGAATGCCATGCTATATGCCTCTTGATTGTGTTTTCCTGGCATAGTAAATCATGATATTCTGATTTAAAATAGCCAGTACCAATCAATCATAGCACACTAATGCATAAGATATCAATCTTTATGAGTTACATTTGTTTCTGAAACTACCAATTTTCCTACACTCATACTTCACATATTCCAAATTCTGATCATTAGCAGATTTGTGCAGTTGATTCTTGTTACCATGAATTCTGTCTCATCAGCAAATGAAGATCCTGAAGACTCCTTTCTCACAGGCTTTACTTGACTCACGCCACCACGATTGACTACACTCTGAGAAATCAACCTTTCTTTAGTCATATTTCAAGTGCCCTTTGTCCCAAGGGGCCCCTCCTTAGGCATTCATTCAGACAATGCTTCCATTCATTAGACATTCAGTAACTGATCATGTTTCGATGTTTTCAAGCTATGCCTAAACTTTTCAGCAGCGCTATCCTCCGAAGTGGGAAGCTAAGTGCTTCTTCTTTGTCAGTTCCTATGTTGAAGTTCCTCTGAAACCTGTTCAGTGTGAGTGATCCTGCTGGCATTTAAATATTAGTGACATCACTTCCTGTATGACAGTTATACATAAGCCATCACAGTATGAAGCTGACAGTGAGATGTTAGCCTACTACTATGGACAATGTGACACTTTCCAAGGCACTCTTAGTGCAAGACTATTCACATCCCTGCTCAATGATAAGAGGGAATTCAATGGAGACTTAATGGATAAGAGGACTCTGCAAATGGATTTTGGGCTTTCACTGTCATTTGTAGCTGTCTATAAACCAGGTTCAAAATTTAAGCCCTAATGCAGTTCCCTCCTTTGATCGTGGGTTGTATTGCTTACAACATGAGATTTTATGTATCACTAATTTAACTACTGTGAGTATCGAACTCTTGGTTGGTACTTCAAACACACCAGGTGCTCAGAGGGGGAAAGATGAGGCTATCTGTGACCAGAATGACTTACAGCCTCAGAAATCCTGTACGGGTTTGCTATAAATCAGAAATGATTCATTGGCAGTGGGTTTGAGGTTTTAATTTAGCTACTATAATGTTAACTCTGTGAGTGGAGGGAGTGAATTCTATTCATTTGTGTTTTCCTAGCATTTGGCAGACTGCCTTGCTCGCTGGGTTTTAATACATGTTTGAGTGAATATATTAATTTTCCTTTTATGCAACCTTGGACAATGTGCTCAGCCTATTGGTACTTTAATTACTCTATTTTTAAGTGTCAAATCACCTGAGTTGTGTGATGAATGTATTGAGAAAATTTTATTTGCATCCTTTTTTAAAGCATTTTACTTGGAGCTAAAATCTTCAAAAATAATTTTTAAAATTAAAAAAATAAATTTTAAAATAATTTATTTAATTATTTTCATATTTCTAAATTATAATGCTATTTCTCATTATAGATTTGTGTAAGTCAGTACTTGATGTAGCATGGTTCTGCATGCTTACACAATCATTATAATAACTCTGGGCCCTTCTTTTTGGTGACATTAATGTAATTATGTTTTCCTGATAATGACATTTAAGGTCTTTGCCTACTTAATTTGTAATTGGGTAGTTTAGGATTATGTAAATCAACATTTTTTGCATAGAAATTTCAGATGAAGATTTAGGGGAGAGTGAAATATCATGCTTATACAATGTTTATGTTTAATACAGCCAAATTATTCACTTGTGCACATTCAGCTTGCAAAGCATCTGTCAAAATGTTGCACTATGTGTACTTCTGAATAGATGTTAGGTTTCGTAGTATCACTGAGTTCTTCTGCTGAAAGTTTTCATGAGAAGCTAACAGATGTTTAATTTGCTAATCTACCACAAGGAAAAAACAGAACAACTAGGATTATGAGGTGATGAACCTGTCTGTCTCATTTCATCGATTTTGATACACTGAAAACAAAACTGGTATTCTAGGAGCAACAACCTACTATGTTGTCAAAATTTTTAAAAGCTATATAATTTCTATGAAAAATTTTTTTGATTTAGGCAAAAAAGTCATAAGAATAGTAAATGTTTAAATGTTGTCAGAGATTATTATTCCTTTCATTTACATTAAAAGTGTGTCTTTGCTTCCTACTCCCACCACCAGAAGGCAGTGATGCCCCAAAACAAAACAAAAGTGTGTATTTGATGCCTGATACCTGATCCCATTGACACTGCGTGGTCCTTCCCGCTGGTGTGCTTCTTCTATATGGACTTTGTTGCTTCTGAGATAGATGGCTACTTAGTTTACCTTCAAGCCTTTATGACCCCTGTGTCAGTCTGGGTAGACTAGAGGAACAAATTCAAGGATATGCATATCGATATAAGAAAAGGGTTTATATACAAAAGGAATGGGACATGGAGAAAGCATCCCAGCCAAGTCCAGTTCAAAGTCATAAGTCTGATATTAACCCATATGCCCGAAATCAGTCTATTAAGTCTTCTTCTGACTCACGAAGCCACAGGTCAGTGGATGCAGAATCCCGGTGCTGGCAGGGCACCTCACCTCCAGGGCTCAGGGTCCATCAACAGCAGAAGCAACTCATCGCTGGCAGAGGTCTCCATCTGGCTGCCCCAGGTTCAGAGGTCTGGCTCCATCAGGGCAAAGCTGTGTGGTCTCTCCGCTGGCTCCTCCAGCTTCTCGGATGCTGCCAGCTCATCTTGTCCATGATTAATCATCTCTGAGACTAACTCCCAATAACTGGGGGAGATAGCTTCTCATCTGCACCAGGGAAATATCGCGAGATTTCCCAGAAGTCTCAGGAGAAAGCCATGCCCACATAGAGGCCTCATTGGCTACTCAATGGCTATCTCCAGATTAACAGGCTAGATTCCACCCCTACATCTCAATCATGAAATTAACATAAGCGCATTACTGCCACAAACCCAGACTTTATATCTTTTGATAGCTGGGCACCATCAGCTTTCTTCACCATAATTGCTTATGTACACCTTTGTCTTCAGTGATCATATCAGGAAGGTGGGCATGCAATGATATGATTTTTTTTCTTGATGCCTGATAACTGCTTCCATTGATACCTTATGGTCCCACAGTGTGGTGTACTTCTTCCATGTGGACTTTGTTGCTTCTGGACTATATGGCTACTTGTTTATTTTCAAGCCTTTAAGACTCCAATGCTATATCTTTGATAGGAGGACACCATCAGTTTTTTTTTCACTACATTTGCTTGTGCAAACATTGATCTTTATTGATTGTGTCGAGAAGGTGAGCATCAAGGAATGTCAATTTAATAGAACAAAGTGTTCTTGCATTGAGGACATATTTGAGTGGAGATCCAATGTCCATCTGTTGCCTTAATACCAACCATTTAAGTATATGCACAAATCTATTTTCCCATCATCAAATCTAATTGTATTTGCCTATGTTCATGCTATGTTACCCCTCTGTGAATGCTCTTTGCCTCACAGTTCTTTCCTCTGTTTCCTTTTACTTCCCTTTTGTCCCCATATCATTCTCATCCTTCATTTGGGTTTCAGTAATTTCCCTCTGTTACATTACCTTTGATCAGTCCCTATCAGGTCTTGTACACCCACCCACCTTGCCACTGATATTGGATTACTTGTTGTTCCCTTGTGCCTGGGATGGTCAACACAACTTCCTTTCCTTGACCTCCCCATCTCCCATGTGCCCCCGGAACGATCGATCCCATTGTTTTCTCCTCCAGACTTTTCATCCAGTCTCTCTTATCTAAATAGACTTGCAGAGATATCAGGCATCAGAGAACTAAAAATTATATCATTATAAATGAGGAGGAGTGCAGATTGGGGACCCAAGGTCCATCTGCAGGAGAAGTAACATCCCCTTACAGAAGGGTCATGGGGAGGAGTCAAGGCTGCCAGGGCACAGGGTAGTAAGTTGAAATGTGAATCTTTTCTCTAGTTCTAAAATGCTTCCTCCCTCCCACAATCATGGTCTGGATTCTACCTTACAAATCCGGTTGGACTGGAGGGTGTACACTGGTACAGATAGGAACGAGGAACATGAGGTTTCCAGAACAAATGATCCTTTTAGGACCAGTGGGGAGAGTGGTGACACTGAGAGGATGGAAAGAGGGTGGAGCAGAAAGGAGGAACCGATTATAAGGATCCAAATATAACCTCCTCTCTGGGGTATGGACAACGGGGAAGTGGGTGAAGGGAGACATCGAACAGTGTTCGATAGGACAAAATTATAAGACTTTATAAATAATCAAGGGTCCATGAAGGAGGTGGGAGGTGGGAGCAGTGGAAAAAGGAGACGCCAATATCAGAGGCTTAAGTGGAAAGAAAATGTTTTGAGAATGATGATGGCAACAAAGTTTCAAATGTGCTTTGCATACAATGGATGTTTGGATGGATTGTTCTAAGAGTTATATGAGCCCCCAATAAAATGATTAAAAAATAATAAAATGAAAGTACAAAGAACACCAAAAAATGTGTGTATCTTTTTTATATAATGACTTCTTCTAGGAAGGACATAGGTGTTTGCTTTTAAAAAATACAATTTGACCATCTTAACTATGAGTTGAGGATATTGATGATGGGTAAATGATGTGGTTACATGTAAATTTACCATCTTAGTAGTTGTTTTCTATTTCTGTCTTCTCTTCAATGTTTGGGTAGGCATTGGGTAACTAAATGCAAGATCAGGGTTCAAGTGCACCAACTGCCCTGCAGAGGATGGAGGAGTTTGCTGCCAGGCAGCTGGACAGTCTTGGAAACCCCAATGAGCAGTTCTGCTCTGCCTACTCCACTGCTGTGTGTCAGAGTCAACTCAGTGGCAGTAGAGTTTTGTTTTGTTTTATTCGCTTCATTGTTTTTTTCCCTTTTTCCGACTGCATTTTGTGTCCTTTATAACTCATTACTGTAACACATACAGTTGTGCTTTTTCAGTGGTTATGTCATGGTTTATGAGATAGTTTATCAGTCTGTTTTCACATGCTATTATATTACTTTACTCATAGCTGAAGACGTCAAGGTATATTAATATAAGAACAGCATAATTTCATTTCTTCACCAAGTTTTATGCTATTGTCATACATTTTACTTCTACATATTTTACAATTCCAACAATTTAATGTTATTTTTGTCACTGGTGTACATGATAAATTATATTCCAGTATTTTAAAATAATCTCAGAAAAGACTGCTTTCTCTATTTCCCCACATCACTCACGCTTTTGGAATGAGGAAATCCTTTGATTCCAATGATCATCTGCTATTATCTTACTTCTACGAAAGGACTACTATGAACACGTCCTAGAGTAAAAGTGGACTGGTTATTAATTCTTATGACTTTGAATATCTAAAATAAGTACTTTGCCCTTTTTTTGAAAGACATTTTTACTGAGAGTTCTAATTTGAATATTTATTTATTTCAGAGCTTCTCAGATGCTGCTCTTTGTCATTGGATTGAATTATTTCTGTTAGTAAGTCTGCTACTAAGACTGTACTTACTAATCTATAATGAGCCTTTTTTCTTTGTATACTTTTTAAGATTTTCTGTTTGAATGTTGATCTTTAATTATAGACACTTAAATTTTAATGGCACTTAAATTTTAATGTTTCTTATTTTTGCTCTTTGTTGAGATTCTTGGATCGGTAGGTATATAGGTTTCAAGTCAGAAAAGTAGTCAGACTTTATTTTCTCAAATATTGGTTGTTCCTTTCCTTTTTCTCAGTGATTTAAATTACACATATGCTAGACTTCTTAAAATTGTCCCATAGCTCAAGGATTTGCCGTTCACTCCCCTCCCCCCTCTGAATTTTGTTTTGGAACAATTTCTGTTGCAACCTCTAAGTTCACTACACTTTTCAATGACTAACCTACAGGTAATCCCATGAATTAAATCTTTTATATCAAAGACTTAGTACTTTTTACTTTATAAATTTATTTGGATTCCTTCTTTACAGCTTCCTTGCCTCTAACTTTCTCAGTTCTTTTTCCTTTTTTTGGGGGGGGGCATTCAGTTCTTTTTCTTATTGAACATGTAAAATGATATTATATTAACTGTCTTATTATCTCTTATTTAGGTGAATTTTAATTGAATTTTGAAACTAAACAATGGTATATGTTTTGGCTTTCCTATGTCTCACAGTATCAAATAAATGGCCTCTTTTTAAAGATATACCTTACTGAATGCTGGCTATTTTTGTGGTTTTAAACTGCTGCTGAGTATTTTCTGGGGGACATGTTTATCTAAAAATAGCTTTATCTTTTTGAATCTTCCTCTTAACATTTGTTAGACAAGGCAGGCAGTGTCTTACTTTGACAGATATATTATGCCAAAAACCAAAACCAAAACCAGAACCAACAAGATGAACAAAGCAAGCAAACAAAGCATAAAAAACACCAAAAGAAACAATACCGAAAAATATTGTCAATCATATCTCTTAGGGTATAAGGCAATTGCATTGATAGCATCAATAATTTATCCAATGACATAGAATTTAAGGTACTGTTGCTATGAGAAGCACTTGTGGGTACAGTAAAATTGCAAGCTGCAATTCATGAGCTGTTGCTTTTGCAGCTTGTTTTGTCAAATGTTTGAGCTCTATTTACATTGAGCATAGGTGCTGGTGCTAGCAAAAAAAATTCCTGCATCATCTCTTGCAAGGGCAGATTCTTGACTCTCAGACCCAAATTTGTCAAATTATGATAAGGGCATCATTGAAGCACCAAGTAAGTATTTGGTGGTTCTGGATCTACTTTCTTTGGGGTACAACTTAATTCTCAAAGAGACATAGTTGCTGATTAACATCTTAGATTTTTCCAATGCAGTATGTTGTTTATCTTCTTGACTGCTGCTTCCCTGAGTGTTGATTATGGATCCAAGTGGTCATGAGGGAGGGAAAAAAAGAGAAGATGATACTAAAGGCTGATACCAAGAGAATGGAATCCTTGTCATAGTCAGTCTTTTGTGTTTATCATCATACCGTTCATTGGTATAGTTGTGAGAAATTTTGAATATGTTACGTGATCGTCAGATTATTTTTGGTTAACTGGGCACTGCTGCCTGAGGGTGGAGTTTAATCTGTCAATCAGGTCACAGTCTGCTGCAGTGCCCTTGGGCATGTGGCCTTCTTATAAGGTGGATCCCGGGAGGGAGAAGGAGCCCTTTCCTCTTTTCTCCTTCACCTTCCTGCTTCCTGGCCATCCTGAGAATTACTGGAGTCCTGCCTTGTTTCCTCCCACCTCAAATCCACACAATTCTGCAGCCACCACCCTTTGGTCTGACTGTAATATGCATCATTGCACATGGCTGCATGAATATGAAGAGGAATGTGTTCGATTTATGGGCTTGAGTTGGACTAGGTTGGAATACTTTCTTAATGCATAATTGCTTATTTATATAATGCTTTTTACACATATGTTTAAATGTATAAATGTCTCAAGGCTTATTTTCTTTCAGCACACAAGATTGTGTTATCTGCATATGTGTCTTCCCCTAATCCTAATACTATACCTCTTATAGTCTAGCTTTATGAATTATTTCTTCAACATAGAGATTGAATATATGTTGTGAAAGGGCACAATCCTGATACATACCTTTTCTGACTTTAACCCCTTGACAGGTCCCTTTTTTTCTATTCAAGAGACTGCTTGTTGGTCTGGTCCAAGTTCCACATGAACACAATTAATCCTCTATAATTTTCATTCTTCTCAATGCTATCCATAGTTTGTTGTGATCCACACAATTGAATACCTTTGCTTATTAATAAAACCCAATCAAATATCTTTATAGTATTCTTTGCTTTCAACTGAGATAAATCTATCATCAGTAGTTATACTTCTTATTCCACACCCTCTTCTAAACCTAACTTCAATCTTTGGCAACACTTGGTATGGACTGCTGAAAGTGTTTTTTGAATTAAATTCAGGAAAGTTTAAATTACAAGTAATCTAATGATATTGTTCAATAATGTATGCATCCTGTTGGGTTACCCTTCTGTG
Organism: Nesogale talazaci; assembly: GCA_004026705.1. Lineage (NCBI taxonomy): Eukaryota > Metazoa > Chordata > Mammalia > Afrosoricida > Tenrecidae > Nesogale > Nesogale talazaci. The sequence continues at coordinate 32,396 of PVJH01009461.1, forward strand.
AAATGGACACAGATATAGATTTTTTCTAATCAGTTGGCCAAGTAGCTATGTTCCAAATTTCTTTGTAAGAATCAATGAGTGCATCTAGCGTTGCATTCATTTGTTGAAATATTTTAATTGGTATTCTATCTGATCCCAGATTTCTGTTTTTTACTAATGTCCACAGTGTAACTTGGACTTCTTTCCTCAATATCATTAGTTCATAATCATATGCTAGCTCTTGAAAGGGTAAAACATCAAACAATTCTTTTCGGTATAATAACCTTGCATATTTCTTCTGTCTTCTACTGATGCCTCTTGCTTCATTCATTATTTTTACACAAAGAATCAATCAATATTTCAACTTGCGACTTGAATTTTTCTTTAGGACTTTCAACATGAGAAGTCTTATATACATATTTTTCTTCTGGATTTATAATTGCATGTCTTTGCATATTTCATTACAATGCATTACTTTGTCTTCTTGAACTGTCTTCTGAAGTTGCCTTTTGTTCTCTTACTTTATTGTTTCCTCCATTTGCTTTAGCTATTCTATGTTCAAGGGCAAGTTCAGAGTATCTTCTGACATCTACTTTGATCTTTTTTCCTTTTAAATTGTCTTTTGCTGTCTTCATATATGATGTCGTAGATGTCATACCATAACTTGTCTGGTTTTTGGTCTTCAGTGTAAAATGTGTTGTGTCAGTCTGGGTAGATGAGAGAAACAAATTCTGGGTATCCCAATCCAGTCTAGTCCAAGGTCATAAGTCCAATATTAGCCCAAATGTCTGACACCAATCTGTAATGTCTCCTTCACACTCAAAAAAACAAGTGCAATGACACCTAGACAATCACAGGCCAGTGGATGCAGAGTCTTGTGTATCCAGTGGCAGTAGAAGCATCCCGGCACTAGGGATTTTTCCCTGGCTCCTTGTTTCCATAAAGTCAGGGTCCATCAATAATATCCATTGGTGGTAGAAGCATCTCAGTGCTGGCATCTCATCTCCCCATGGCCTCCAAGCATCTCAGCACTGGCAGGAGTCTCCACGTGGCTTCTCTGGCCCCAGAGGTTTGGTTCCATCAGGGTAAGCCCACGTGGTTTCTCCTCCATCTCTCCCAGTCTCCAGGAATCAGGAGCGATCAGCATGCTGTCATCTCATCTTGTCAGTAGTTAATTCCCAAGGAACTGAGTCTCTGGGCTCTCATCTCCACGGGGGAAATACCTTGAGATTTCCCAGAATTCTCAGAGAAATCTACGCCCACACAGAGGTCTCATTGGCTGTCTCCAGAATGATAGGCTAGACTCCACCCCTACATTCTTAGTCAAATTTGCACCAGAGTACGTTACTACCACAGGTGATAAATTTGTTCTTGAGATTGTCTCTAGGTCATTAAGAACTCATTTTAATTTTCTACAAACTCTCTTTTCTCAGATGTCTACTTTCTAAGATTTTAAAAGAAAAATGTTAAGTCCAACACCTTTATTCCATGTTTTCTAGAAGATCAAGCATATATATGTTATTGAAAACATGAAAATATTACAAGTTTGAATAAAACATCTTAAAAAGTTTGCATTAATCAGTGTAGCACCAAGTTTGGAGACAGACTATATGTGTGGTGAGATCGTTGATTTTGTTGTCTCTGAAATCTTGAAATGCTGAGAACACAAAGAAATACTGTATACACCTGTGTGTAAGCTGAATTTTGCAGGACATTTTTTAATGCAGTTTTTGTGGTAAAATTAGGTGCTTCAGCTGATATTTTGGGTCAGTGTATACTCAAGGATATATGGTACTTCATTCAACCCAATTGCAGCACACCTTTCAAAGTGTCCCTTCAAATCTGCTTAAATTATTTTTCAGTTTAAACCTCTCAAATGACTTTCTTGTAAAATAATGGAAATATTTGAGAAAGGAGATATGTTGTGTGTGTATGTGTGTGTATCGGAGTTGTAATGAGAGAGGATTATTACAGGGAGACAAGAAATGAAGGAACTTTATGAGAGTGATACAGCATGAACCTGGTCAGAAATCTCCAAATGACAAATACTTCCTAATTAAGCAACTGCCACATGAAATGGGTATTCAAGGAATTATAGATGAAAATAACACAGATACAGACCAGAATTCAACAGTTGGTATATCTTCATCATTTTTGAAGAAATTAATTTGGTCTTCAGAGAAATTTTAAATTATGTATCACGGGCCTTCAGGGTAGCACTCCAACCGTCAGGAGGGGAACAGCTAAATCACAAATAGTTGAACTCTATTGCTCACTTATCAGAGATATTAAAGTTAAGATCAAATTTGAGAAGAATGACTGAATACTTCTTGAATAACACTTGAGAATATTGGACTTCTTATAAGCATTTGGCACTTCAAGGAACTGATTATTTGTTTACTTTAAAGTTAGAAGAACAGCTGAAAGGATATTGGTGATCATAGATCTTTTGATATTTGCAGAACATATGAGCACTTGCTATAATCTTGTTTCAGCATATGGTCTTAGGACCATACACTATGTGAAGAAATTAATAGCAAAGCTGGAAATAACTTATAGGTTCTATGATAATCAGAAATGCCTTTTCTTCTCCCATGTGACCAGTTACCATCCTGTGAATTCTAACTCACTGCAACTGCACGTGATTCAGAATACAACTGCTCCTGAGAGTCTTCAATGGCTCCATAGGGACTTCCTGAAGTTTTTTTTCCCCCAAGGCACCACTGGGCGAATTTGAACTGCCAACTTTTTGGCTAGTAGCTGAACACTTACCTGTTTGTGCCACTCAGTGACTCCTTGCTCTTACCTTAAAAAACAAATAACCAAATAAAACCCATTGCCATGTAGATGTTGTTACATGCATCCAGTCAGTGCTGACCAATGGCAGCCCTATGCAAAATAGAATGAAACACTGCCTGGTCCTCTGCCACCCTCACAGTTACTCTGTGCTTGAGCCCCCTGTGGCAATCACGTGTCAACACATATTCTGGACGACCTTCCTCTTTTGTGTTGCCCTTCCACTTTCCCACGTACAATGTCCTTCTCCAGTCTGGTCCTTCCTGACAGCATGTCCAAAGTCTGTATGACAAAGGCACATCATCCTTGTGTCTACGGAGCACTCTGTTTGGCCATCCTTCTTCCAACACAGGTGTCACTTTGTTCTTTGAGCAGTCCACAGTACTTTCAATATCCTTCTCCAGTATCATACTTCAAATATTTTTCTTAGGTCTTCCTTATTCCCTCTGAGGTCGTTGAAAATGCCATGTACACCGTAGTAGTCAAAGTAATCTTATTGCTATTCAGTGTTCTAAAGAGGCCTTTTGATCTGTTGACTGCTGTGAGCATGAGCATTGGATAGGGATCTAAGCAAGACAAAACCTTTGATCACTTCAAGCTTTCTCCATTTTTCAAGGTATTACCTATTGCTCTGTTTGTGAAAATTTGGTCTTCTGTACATTGAATTGTAATCCATATGAAGATTGCAATCCTTGATCTTTTCATCAGAAAGTGCTTCAATTCCTTCTCCCCTTCAGCAAGCAAGGATGTGTCAACTGTATATTGCAGGTGGTTAATAAGCCTTTCACCAAATGTCATTCCACATTCTTCTTTGTATCATCTAACTTCTCTGGTTATTTGCTCATATAGCATGTAAAATGCCTTTTGCTTTTGTTCATATTATAGTTTTTAATTCATATTGATGTGAACAGAAATTATTTTTATAGTACTTTGAGTTACTAATGCACGTTGGAGGAACAAATTCATAGCAGTCTTGGATTTCAGTTTGATATTCCATGGTTGATGTATGGAATGTTATAGAAACTATAAGAGGCCCCAATAAAAATGATTTACAAGGGCTGAGCCCCAGTGGCGTAGTGGTTGAGTGCAGGACTGTGGCCCATTGGCTTTGCAGTTCAAATCCAGCAGCAGCTCTTGGGAGCAAGTCTGGGTAGCTCCCCAACCACCAGAGGGCAGTGATGTCCCAAAAAAATGATTTACAAAAGAACACTCATGTATTGAGTATCTACACTTGATTTTGTAAAATATGCTTAGAATGCATATGATTAAATAGAGCAAAAAGAGTGATGAATCTAATTGTTGCTCAGAATTTCAAAAGGCAAATTTTCATTTTGAAGAGTGGGTTTTGAAAGAAAAAAGGAATCCTTTAGTGACTATCCAGTCACTGGTAACTGGTAGTATTTCACATTAGCATGTATATTTTGTGAGTTTGATATTTTTTAGTGTAAACAATAAGATTTCTTCGGTATAGGGGGAGACTTTAGATTTTTGTCATAATAGGAGGATTCTTTATCTAGTGAACACAATGTTCATGCCTAGAGCATCCTAAAGTACCTGGGTTAATTTAATCACATACAATATTTGTTTACATGTGTCTATTATAAAATATAGCCATACATATAAACCTAGACTACAGAATATTCAGACCAATGGATATCTAATGGGGCATCTGTTTTAACTTGGGGACTTCCCATCTTGAGGGGAATGATATTGTTTAAATGAAGTTATACCAACAGGTGCATTTTTGCAAGCTCATATGATATATTTTTATTCTTTATGCCACTAGTCCAAATCTTTTCTCTCATGTTTCACACTTCAGTATGCTCTTCATTTCTTTGCAGTAACCCAGCAACTGCTAGGTTCTTGTTAATGAGTTCATTTGGATTCATGCTCTTTCTTTAGTTAATGCACTCCAAGGCTTTTTTTCCTGAAGTAAATATTCTAATTTTGCTTGCCTGCTTGGTAGTTGCTTATACAGCTTCTTGAGATAGTCTACCTGGCAATATTAGATTAATAAAAACTGAATTACTTCTCATCACATGTTCAGTCAGTATTAGAGTAGTTCATATTTATAATTTAAAGATGGGAGGAGATCAGATTCTAAAGAAATTGCACTTCATTTTAATGTTTTGCTTGATCAACAAGGCATGTTTTCCAATAGCTCATTAGTGCTTTATCCAGAAGTCAATTCTTTATTTTGATCAGGTCCCAGGAGTGTTAATAAGTTATTTACCTTGCTTCTGAAATAGCTAAGTCCCACACATCCTTCAGGATTCAACTCAGGCACTGACCTTTCTTAAAGGCTTCTTCTGACCTTTAAGTCTCAGATGCTACTGCTCTTTGCTACTGTGTTAGTCTGGGTAGACTAGAGAAACAAATTCATATATATGCAGGCAGGGGCCTCTCTGCACCTTCTCAAGCATCTCAGCACCGACAGGAGTCTTTATGTGCTTTTTCCAGCTTCAGAGGTTTGGTTCCATCCAGGGAAGCCCATGTGGCTTCTCCTCCGATATGTCTCACAGTGAGCCAACTTTCTGTCTTGTCAGCTGCAATGTCTCCCAAGGACTGAGTCTTGTGTCTTGTCAGTAGAGCGTCTCCAAGAGGAAGAAATGCTGTAAGATTTCCCAGAATTCTCAGAGAAAGCCATTCTCACAGATCTCATTGGCTGTCTCCAGATTGACACGCTAGACTCCACCCCTACACTCTTAATCAAATTGGCACCAGAGTACATGACTGCCACAACTACCCACCAAATTATCATGTTAACCACCAAAATGATCTGTTTATATAACTTCATGTATGGCCTCATCAGCCACTAAAAAGGAGATTCCTTGGGAGGCATCACATATTTTAAAATCTTGTAATGTACCATTGAGTCTGTTTTAATAATTAGAGCAAAAAGAAACATTGCATGGTTCTGCCCCATCCTCACAATCATTGCTGCGTGAACCCATTCTTGCAGCCACTGCATCTCAGCAAGAGTCTACTTCTTTTTCACTCACCTCCCCCACCCCCACCCCCACTTGATCAAGCACAATGCCCTTCTCCAAGGACTGACCCCTACTGATAACATATCTGGAGGACATCCTTGTTTCTAAAGAGGACCTGACTACACTTCTAACAACATAAATTTGCTGGTTCTTCTAGCAGTCCATGGTATATTCAATCTTCTTCATAAGCACCATCATTCAAAAGCTTCAATTGTTTTTTGGTCTTCCTTGTTCACCGTCCAGTTTTTGTATACATATGAGGCAAATGAAAATTTCATAGCTTGTGTCAGGTGCAGCTTAGTTCTCCAGGGTTTTATTTTTTAAACTGTAAAGATGCTTTTGTACAGATTTGCCAAAAGTGATTTTTTGGTTTCTTAGCTGCTGCTTCTATGGGGGTTGATTGTGGATGAAAGTGAAATGAAGTCCTTGACATCAATATTTTCTGATAAATAAATCAATATTTAGCCTTAATACTGCATTCTTCTTCCTACAGTTTAACTTCTTTGATTCTTATTTGCTCAGTATACATATTGAATCAATATGATAAAAGGATATAACCCTGACACATATTTTTCCTGATTTGAAGTCAGGGAATACTTCTGAATTCTTTTAAAATGACTAGTTTCTTGCTGTCAGTCCAGTTCTTCATGAGCATGAAGATTAAGTGTTTGTAATTTCAGTGACTGCAACTTTATCTGTACTATGTTATGAACCAAGTAGTGGGATTATGCTTTGCATGATCAATAAAACACAGGTAAACATCTTTCTGGTATTCTCACCTTTCAGCCAACTTAGTGAAAATCAGCACTACTACCCCTATTCCACAAAATCTTCTGGTCCCCCATGGATTTCTGGAACTTCTCTGTTCTTATATTGCTTCAATTTCTCGAAAAAATTTCATGAAAATTGTTTGTGATTGCTTAATAGTGTTCATATTCTATTGAATCACCTTCTTTGCAGTTGGGTCTTTTGCTCTCAGTTGTTTAGGAACTGTCTTGCCAATTTCTTGACAAAGGCAAGTGAATACTTCCAATGGTGCCTTATTTTGTTTAAACATTTCAACCGGCATTCTGTTAACTCTTAAACCCTGGGGGTTTTTGGCTCATGCTGTCAGTGCATCTCGTTTCTCTTCCTTTAATATCACTCGTTCTTAATCCTTGGCTACTTCTTGAAATGTTCGAAGGTCGACCAGTCCTTTTTGGTACAGTGATTCTTCACATCTTTTAATATTTTATGTACCATTCAATATTCTTCATATGAAATTAGTCAATATACCACTTTAAAACTTGAATTGTTTCTTCAGTTTTTCATGTTTGAAAAATTCTGAGCTTATTCTTCATTTGGTTTATCTAATTTCACATCTTATTATATTTCATTATAGTATTTTATCCACTTTGACTTCTGTCGCCACCATTTGTAATTTTTTATTCATTTTTTTCTTATCATTCCTTTCTTTCACTTTAGTTATTTTACATTCAAAAGAAATTTTGACAGTTTTTCCCCCTTTATATCCATTTTGGACTTGTCTCCTTATCGTTTAAATGACTTGCTTTTTAAAAAAAATTAGGATGCCTTGATATCATACTATGAATCATTTCATCTCATCATTAATGTTTAGCATGCCAAATCTATTGTTGAAATATTTTTTATATTTACATGGGGCATACATATGATGCACAACAACATTGTGGACTTGTTTTGATTTTCTTCAGCTTCAAGTTGAAATTGCATCTCATTAATTGATAGTCTTTTCTCCATTCAACTCTTGGCTTAGTTCTGGTTGAAAATACATTTAGCTAATTCATAATTTGTTCATAAAGATATAGTGATTTGATTCTTCTGCCTTTGATCCAATGAGGTCACAATAGTTGTCACTTGTACTTTTCTAAAGGGGTATTTTCAATGAATAAGTTTGTGATCTTGCAAAATTCTATAAGTAGCGAGCTGGTGTAGCTTCTATAACATAGACCATATATTCTGATTCTTCTTTTGCATTTCAATTTACAGTAATTCTCAATGTCTCTTGATCAATTTCCAAACTGAATTTGTTAATAGAATTTTCCAATTTCTGCATCATGGGCATTTGGTTGGTGTCTAAATTTGAGTAATCATCGAATTGATCTTCATGATAGATATTGGAGTGTTCTTTCTGATGATAGATATGTTGTCATTTCAGTCTTCAAGTTCAATGGCTAGCATGTTTGACTAAATAATTGTGTGGTTGATAGATATGTTGTCATTTCAGTCTTCAAGTTCAATGGCTAGCATGTTTGACTAAATAATTGTGTGGTTAAAACTATCCAATACCATATCGATGTTTATGCATTCCATTTTATTTTTTCAACTTATAATTTCCCTAGCTTCATATTTTATATATTCCATGTTACAATTATGATTGCAGCTGTTTCTTCTAATTTTGAGTGCATTGCATTGACAGATGAAGGTTCTAAAATCTTTATTCAATCCACACCATGAAGGTTGGCTCCTCTTTGAGGAGACAATTCTTCCCCAGTCATATTTTGAGTGCTTTATGGATAAAGGATTCTTCTTTTCCTCTATCTCAGATAATCTTCTGTTACTATTCACAAGGTTTCTTTTCTATTTTTTTTTGGCATCACTGCCCTATGGTGTTCGTGGGAGCTACCAAGCCTTGCTCCTGGAGAGCTGCTGCTGGATTTGAACTGCCAGTCCACGGGCCGCAGTCTCACACTCAGTCACTATGCCACTGGGGCTCAGCTCACAAGGTTTTCAATGACCATTTTTTTCAAAGTAGATCACTACATCCTTCTTTTAGTCTGCCTGTAAACTCTGTCTACTCTTAGTGTCCCCAATTATGGGACGTGGTAGGTGTTTAATTAAAGACTTCATTAGAAAAGCTTGTCAATAACAAATGGTATGATTACAATTAATTTAAGAATGGTGTGACTATTATTTCAATATGTTGACTAGCCATGCCTTTTGAAAATTATTATTCTTTGTAGTATCTAAAAAGTATCCTTTTAAATTCTGAGTATATTTTAACAGAATTGCCTAGTGTAAACATATTTAAGTGAATTTCTAAATAGTCAGAGTACCACTTCCCAGAGCTAACTGTAAAATTATTCCTCTGGTGTTTTAGTGAGTTCAAGTTATCTTGAATGGTTATCTGGGCCTGAGAGGATTTATAGTGTTGCAGTAATAACTTGGAATAAAAATCTGGTTTAAATATTTAAAATCACATTATTTAGCTAATATTCAGTACCTATTCCACAGAAAATGGTATACATATTCATAAGATTGAGTTTCTGAAACAGTAGGTTTCCAATGATAGCATGTCTTTATGTAACATTATATAACCTAGGAGTTATAGAGTGCAAAAGCTACTTCCGCACATTTATTTCAGATCTCAAACACTGAGCTGACTGCCACTGAGTACATTCCAACCCAGTGTGACCCAATAGGACAGAGTAGGATTGCTCCTGAGGGTTTCTGAGAGTAGAACTCTTTATAGGAGGAGAAGACCTCATATGTTCCCACAGAGTGGTTGGTGGTTTTGAACTGTTGACCTTGAGGTTATCAGTTCAACAAATAACCCTCTATGCCCTAGATGATGTGTCACTTGTCATTGAATCAAGTCCGACTCATGGTGATCTTCCTCACATCATTTTCTCATATGTGATATATTGGCCTTTGTGCAGATCTTCCTCATATACTTTCCTCATATGTGATATGAATCTCCCTTCATTGTTTCAACTGAAAGAGCTTTAAAAGGTCTCAAAAGGGTGATAAAATTATAAAGCCTTGCATTCGGACCTCACTAGGTCTTCCATAATTAACTTTACAATTCTAATTAAAGGTCTACTAACAACCCTCCAGTGTGATTGAAGGAGATTCACCAGAGCTCTAGTCCAAGTGTGGACCCTGCAAAGAGGTTTTGGTCTTCCAGTCTCCTTCACTGATTGCTGCAAACCAGGAGTTCAAAATATAAGCTCTGTTGCCATTCACTCATTCCATTATTTACAATCCTTGAATCACATAGGCTGGTGCCCTTCTGCCATGTGGACTTAGTTGGTGTCTCACTTAGATGGCTGCCTGTTTGAAAATAAACCTGTAAGACTACAGACACTATTCTTCTTGATACACAGGCACCATCTAGTTTCATCACCAGACTTTGCTGTAGCATCCATATGTTTGGTGATCTCTTCATGAGGGTGAGTAACAAGTGGGTATGCATTGTACAACTTAATTGTTCTTAGTTTGGGCTTAAAATTAAAGTGCATGCCCCTAATCCATTCATGCATCTATTGACTATGGATGTCTGTGGCATATCTAAACATATCTCAGCATATCTAAAACTGAAAATCTCAAGGAAAAATTAAAGCCTCAAATAACAATTATGAAAGTTTCTAGAGGAATATTGAATGATGAAGGAAGCATCAAGAGAAGATGGAGAGAATACACAGACTTACTGTGCAAGAAAGAACAAGCCAACAGTCCACCATTTCAGGCGGTAGCTTTTGAGCAAGAACCAGAGGTGTTGAATGAAGGACTTCAGGCTTTACTGAATGTATTACCCCAGAAATTGACAGAGTACCATCAAGCTTTCAGAAAACTCAAGAAGTACTGGAAGCACTCACTCCTCTGTGCCAGGAAATTTGGAAGACAGCTACATGTTCAACTAGCTGGAAGAGATCTATATTTGTCCCACTTCCAAGAAAGGTGACACACCAGAATTCTCCCATTACAGAGAACTATCATTGATATCGCACACAGGTAAAAAGTGACATAAGATCAACAAACAATGGTTACTACAATGCCTGAACCGGGAATTGCTAAAAGTTCAGGCCAGATTCAGCAGAGGATAAAGAATAAGGGGAATCATTGCAGATGTTGTATTGCTCTTGGCTCAAGAGCCAAGTTGTTTACTTGTGTTTTATTGACTATGCAAAGGCATTCAATTGTGTGGACCCTAATAAAAGGTGGGTCATCTGTATACTGATATAGATAAGAACTGGAAACTCAGAGAATCCAAGACAGGAGAACCCCTCAAGACCGGCGGTAAGAAGGGTGATAATAGGAGGGTGGCAGGAAGTGGAGTAGAAAGGGAGAACAGATTGCAAGTATCTACAGAGATCCCTCTCCCTGGGGGATGGAGAGTGAAGAAATGGGTGAAGGGAGACATCGAATGATGTAAGATATTACGAAATAATAATGTACGTATTATCAAGGGTTCTTGGGTAAGGGGGGAAGGGGAATGGAGGGGAAAATGAAGTGCAGATTTCAGGGGCTCAAGTAGAAATCAAGTGTTTTGAGAACAATGAGGGAAACAAATTATAAAAGTGTTTAGACACTTATTTCTTTGTGATAAGTGTTGTATGAGCCCCCAGTACAATGATTTTTTCAAAAGGCGGATCACCTTGAGAAGAATGGGAATTCTTAAACACTTCCATGTGCCCGTTGGGAACTTGTACCTGGATCAAGAGGCGGTTGTGTGAACAGAACAAGGGGATAGTGCATGGTTTAAAACCAGGAAAGGGGTGTGCTAGGGTTGCCTACGCTCACCATATTTGTTCCAATTGTATGCTGAAGAAATCATCGGAAAAGCTGGGTTATATGAAGAAAAAAATGTCACATCAGGAGCGAAGAAAGGTTTATTAATAAGCTGAGGTCTGCAAATGACAAATCTCCTCATTTGTTGAAGAGGAATTTGAAGCACTCGCTGATGAAGATCAAGGAGTGTGCTTTTCGGTATGAATTACATCTCAATGGAAGGGAGCTCAAAATCCTCACAACTAGACCAATAGATAACATAATGATCAAAGGAGAAAAGGTTGAAGTTGTTAAGGGTTTTATCTTACTTGAATCCACACTCAATGCTCATGGAAGAAACAGTCCAGGGATCCAATTACATACTGCATTAGGTAAATTTTCTGTTCAAGGCCTCATTAAACTATCGAAGAGCATGGGTGTTTCTCTGAAGACTAAAGTGTGCCAGACCTAAGCCCTGGAATTATCCATTGCATCACATACATGTGAATGCTGGACTTTGACTAGGGAAGTCCAAAGAAGAATGGATGCATGTGAGTTGTGGTCCTGGAGAAGAAGACTGAAAGTACCGTGCACGGACTGCTAAAAGGACAGTCATCTGTTTTGGAGGAAATGAGGCTACAGTGCTCCTTAAAGGCAGAGATGGCAAGACTTCATCTTATATACTTTGCACATATTGTCAGGAAAGAGCAGTCTCCAGAGAAGGATATTGTGTTTGGTAGAGGGCAGGTGAAAAAGAAGAGGCCCTTCAATGAGATGGATTGACACAGCAGCTGCATCAGTGGGTTCAGGCATAGGAGCAATTGTGGGAACAGCAATGGGACATCGTAGTGTTTCATTCTGTCAGAGCTGACAATAACACCTAAGAACAACAGCATACATTGGCTCACCTGAGAGACACCATTATCATTTTATGTAAGAGCATTCTTTTCAAGCATCCCTTGGGACCTTACTTCCGTGACCTTCAAGTCATTGCTGACTCATACTGATCCTATAGGGCAGGGTAGAACTGCCCCATGAGTCTCTGAGCCTGACAATCGCCACAGGTATAGAAAGCCTCATTGTTCCCATTAACAGCTACCTAGTGGTTCCGAACTGACAACTTTTAAGTTTCGCTGCCCCATGTGTAACTATTTTGCATCAAAAATATCATCCATATCGTCAATGGTATAGAGAGACGCTGTTGAGAAAAAGAAATTATACAAGTATAGATCAGTTATGAACCGTAATACATGAATTGCTTACTTGTATAAAGTTTAAAATTTTAAAGCAAGGATAGCTTTAAAATACTAAGAATATAGTAGTTGTGGGACCATTCATGGGACACTGTGTTAGTCTGGGTAGGCTAGAGGAACAAATTCTTAAATACTCATATGTGTATAAGAAAGAGGTTTATATACAAGAACATTGAATATTGAGAAAACATCCCAGGCCAGTCCAGATCACTTCCATAAATCCTATATTAGCTCATATGTCCAGTACCAATCTATAAATTCCTTTTCGTACTCACAAAACACATGCAGTGATGCTGAATGAAGGAAGATCACAGGCCCATGGATGGGAAGTCTTGTGGATCCAGTGGTGGTGTAATCATCTCAGTGCTGGCAGGGATCTCTGTGTGGCTTCTCCAGTTTCAGAGATCTGGCTTTATCAGTCTCTCTCCACATGTCCTCTCCACAGGGATGTTTTGCATGGAGTAAGCTGAGACAAAATGAGTCTCCGACCTCTAAAGAGGAATACAAGAGGTCCAAGAGTCCTTAGGAGAAGGCCATGCCCACGCGGAGGCCTCCTTGGCTATGTCCTGATTGATAGGGTAGACTCCACTCTTAATCCTCTCAAATTGACAAATGAGTACATAACTACCACAAGCACCCTCAAGGAAAGAGATCCAAAAGCAAGTCCCATGTCCCTCAGGTCTATGCCCTTAGGCTAATAATCATCCACTTCTTCTAGTTTTTGCCTTAAGTCTAATGGCTACAGGTGGGTTTGAGTAAATCCCAGTTCTCTTAGTGGGGCTTCCACATCCAGTCCATCTAGTGTGACCCATGAAGGATGTATACACCTCAAAAAGCCTACAGTCTAACTCAGGGACTGGGTCACTCAGGGCTGCATAGAAATGACATAAAAATGCCAAATTGTGACATGATACCAGGCAAAGTAATCCCTCAGGTTCCACTTAAGTGTTGTTAATTTTTCCCCCAATGGGAGGTCGCTCCTCCCCGTTTTGTTAAGCACAGAGATATAATAGTCTTCTTTGATACTTATATGTCCCCCTACCCACATTGACTTGAATTTCCAGTAAGGTTTCCTTATCACTCTGGTGGGAGTATCTGTTGGATTGGGGTGACCTTAGCATCCTTTTGTATGTCAGTAACCGAATATTCTTCTCCCTCTCTGCACATCTCAAAAACTGAACTCGGTTGAGGTGAGGTCTCCACTGTCAAAGTGGTTTTTTAAGATGTACATTTTGAGGGGTTGGTATATGTTTCCTAGATGCAAGAATGGCTCTCGAAGGGGACTGGATTAGATGAATACATGCCCTTGGAAGAGTGACTTGCCTTTCTCTTGGTGTTTATCTTAAAGTAGTAGACTTCCATGTGGGCTTTGCTGTTTCTGTGCTGAACAGTGACTCATTTATCTTCAAGTCTTCGAGACACCAGACATTCAATCATTTGGTAGCTGGACACCATAGTTTCTTCTACTCTGTTTGCCTCTGTATCCGTTTGCCTTCAGTGATATCGGGAGTCAATTGGCCCATTGATTTTGATTTTTTCTTCTTTGATACCTGATTGTGTCAGCACGTCATGATCTCACAGGCAAGTGAGCTTCTTTTGTGGTAGGTTTTGTTGCTCCTGAGCTAGATGGCTGCTTGTTTATGCTCAAGCCTTTAAGACCCCAGATGCTATATCTTTTGATAGATGGGCACCATTTGCTTTCTTCACCACTCTTGCTCATGCTCCCACATGTCCTCAGTGAGCACCTTGGGGATGTGTGCCCACAGTGATATGTTTTTTTTTCCCCGTTTGATGTCTATTGCCTAGACCTTTCACCACCATGTGGCCATGCTAGCTGTTGTGCTTCTTCTGTGTGGGTGTGGTCTCTTCTCAGGTAAATGGTCTATTGTTTATTTTCAGGCTTTAAAGACCCCAGACAATATATCCTTTGATGGCAGGGCACCATCAGCTTTCGAGCAGATATCGAGCATCAAAGAACAAGAATCACATCACGAATGAGGGGGAGAGCAGGGTAGAGACCCAAGGCCCACTGGTTGGTAATTGGTCACCCCTTTACAGGGGAGTCATGGGGAGGAGACAGACCAGTCAAGGGGCAGCCGGGCAGTGATGATGCATTCACATTTCCTCTAGTTCCTGAAGTCTTCCTCCCTCCAACTATCATGGTCCCAATTCTACCTTACAAATCCAGATGGACTGGAGAAGGTACACTGGTGAAGAGGGGAGCTGGAGACATGGGGAACCAGGATAGGTGAGCCCCTTCGGGCCAGTGGTTAGATTGGAGCTGCTGGAAGGGTGGAGAGAAGGTGGGGTAGAGAGATGGAACCAACTGCAAGGATATACACATAAGCTCCTATTTGAAGGATGGGCATCAGGGTAGTGAGTTGGGGGAGAGGTCAGGCAGTGTAAAATATGACAGAACAATAATAATGTATAAAGTATTGAGGGTTGGTGGGAAGGAGAGAACAGGGGAAGAGGGGAAGGGATGGAAATGCTGATAATAGGGGCTCAAGGGAAAAGGCAGATGATTGGAGAATGATAATAGCAGTGGACATGTGAAAGTGCCTGTCATAGTATGTTTACTTATGTATTGTGAAAAAGATGTACAAGCCCCCAATAAAATGATTTTTAATAAAAAGTAGTAGGCTTATACAACATTTGTCCTTTTGTGATTCACTAATTTCACTCAACATAATTGTTTCGAGGTCCCTCCATGGCAATAGTGTTTCATCGCTGTTTTTTAGGAATGCATAACAATCCATTATGCATATGGATCACAGTTTCTTTATTCTTTCCTTACTCTAAAATGTTCACCTGCACAATATGTATTCTAAGAACTCAGTAATGTTCATTTAATCCATAGGTATAAAACTTTAGGCTTAGCTATGCTTGCAATATTTATTTATTATTTCATAAGACTCATTATGCTTTTGATGATGTGCTGTATTTTTATTCTCTCATGTTGACTCTTTCAGTAAACAGACATATAAAACAAAGAGAGAGATAAAAGGAGGCAGGTAACCAGAGGTGACCTGGTGTCACAGTTTTCAGCATTGTGATTTGCCTCCATTTCCCATGGATTACTATGAGTAAATGATGCAATTCCCCACAGTGTTCAAATTGCTAAAAACAAACAAACAAACAAACAAACAAACAAACAAAAACATCGCCAGAACAATTGCTGGAAGTTCAGCAGAAGCAGAAAGGGGTTTTTCAAAGATGAACATATGATGCTCAGAGAAAAGACGTCGCTGATCTGTAACATATCAGACAGTGACTATTGCCTAATTGTGCTATTTCTAAAGAACTGGGATCCCACTCCTACAACGAAAGTCTGGCTGAGGATCAGTCAGATGCAAATGATGCTCTCATAAAACTGAGGAAGATCTCAAATGAGCATTTCCACCAAGGAACAAGATGGAGATATGTTGGCAATTTTATTGTTTGCCAGGTACTATTCAAGATTTATTTATTAATATTTTAAAATTCTTATAAAAATATAGTTCTGTGCCACCTTTTTTGTTCTTATTTAAGTACTAACTGTATGAGGTGACAAAGTACCTTTCTATACTTAAAACTGTCATTAGGGCAGAAAACCAGGTGTTAGATTTTTAAAATCCCATCACTGAGTAGAAATATACTAGTGGGTTTCCTAGGCTATAACCTCTGTAGAAGTACATTACTTGGTGTTTCTCCTAATCCATGGTCTGGATTAGGGCAACCAGTCTCTTGGTGAGCAGTCAGTGCTTACCCAGTGCTTCACCAGAGTTCCTTAATGACCATTTCAACCAAACTAATTTGGTTTGTTTGAACTATTAACAGAGATGTAATAATCAACTTGTTTCTTTAAATATTGGGTGATGGGAGTAGGCTGATTTTAGCTCTAGAGAATGAAGGAAAACATTATTTGAATATCTACCATAATCCAGGTATTATATAAGAGGGGGTCCTTGCCATAAAACCAGAATTTTTTTTCAAAGCGATGCATTTTTTTTTGTAAAAACAACTTATCATCTTCAAAGTACTTTCTAGTACACTTCATACATTTGCCAAATCAGCAATTCTATTCTTGAAAACACTTTTCAAACTCATCAGTTCTGATGGCTGGCAGCACCCCTTTCTTAGCATCAAATCACAGTCCTTGCATGTCCTTCTTCATTTGCAGAAACGGAAAGAAGTCACATGGGTCTAGGCTAGGGGAGAAAGGTGCGTGGGGCAAGGGAATCATGCTGTTCCCCCCCCCCCAAAAAAAAAAAAACTGGGCTCCTGAGATGGCAGTGAGCTGGTGCATTGTTGTGGCAAAACCATTCCCCCTCCTGCCACAGATCAGGTCTTTTTTGCTAAGTACTGTTACACAATCTTTTTAGAATCTCTTAATAGAAAGCTTTATTAACAGTCTGCTCTGGCAGAATGAACTCCAAATGCACTACAAGACGACATTTTTGTCTGTTTGGAAAGTTGACGGACGTCCAGTATGAAATTTGTCATCAATCACTTTTTTTGAAATGCATAAACCAATCATACACTTGAGTTTTTCCCACAGTGCTGTACTTGTGTGCTGTGTTCAACATCACGAAATTGTCTGCAGCATTTTTCCCAAGTAGGGAATGCAATTTCACATCTGCACGCTGTTCCCTGAAATCAGACATCACCCAAAAAATGGTTTGAGCAAATTACTTTTATGAAAAGGTTCTTTGTGAACAGAGAGAAACTCCACAGATGACGCCACTGGGTGTACTAACTTGAGCAAGTTGCTGGATGCTCACTTGGTTGTGGGGGCAGAATGGGGGACACACTAAATGCATACTATGAAAGCTCCACCCAGTGGAGCTTAATATCCATTTTTTTGGGGGGCGGGGGTACTCCCTTGTTTACTCATATCATCTCATTTAAACCTACAATTGGTAGCTGATGTAGCAATTACTACCTCCATTTTATAGATCAGAAAATGGAACATCACAGAGTTCATGTTACTTGTTCAAAATTGTATTGTAGTGACCTGTGCCTGGCTTTGATTCAGGATATTGGGTAATAGATGTATAAAGTTTTCAAAGCATGTAGTATGCCCGGAATAATAATTGTTCTTAGCACATTAGAAATTTTCCATTTTAATTTATGAACCAGGAACTTTTTTGGAGGTCTTGTACAAGGAAATGAATATATTTATCATTAAAAATGGTTACAAGTATTATAAAGGGGACTATGATTATTATATATAAATCCAGTTTTTGCAAATAAAGAACAATTTACTCATCAGCTTCTATTTTGTTCTTTTTAAAAGAAAGCAACTAACTTAAGCATACTGTTAGTCCTTTGGGTGCTTGCACAATGATAAGCTGAAAAGTCTAATTAGGCTTAAAAAACCCCAAACTAACCCCAAATACAAAGCAAAACCTGAACAACTGCCAACAAGTTGATTCCAATGCATGGGAATACTACTTTCTGAGATTATACATTTTGACAGAAGCAGACAGCCTCGTCTTTTTCCTTCAAGACAGCTGTTGGGCTCCAGCTGCTGACCTGAGGCTAGTGGCTCCGTGTGTAACCACCACGTCCCCAGGGCTCCTATTGAGCTAGTAGTAAAACACAGGAACTATTTTGATTTGAATAAGTGATCCCCAGTTCTAGATCCATTCCACAGGGTCACCTCAGGACAAGTAGTTCCAAGTGGCAGAGCTACACTGTATGGCAATTTTCGTTGTTGTTGTTGTTGTTATTGTTAGGTGCTGATGCACGGCAATCCTGTATACAATAGAAGGAAACACTGCCCTGGTTCTCTGCCTTCCTCGCCATTGTTCTCGTGTTCCAGCCTCTCCTTGCCATCACTGTGCCAAAGCATCATGGGGAGGATCTTCCTCTTTTTGACTTTCTGATTTAGCCAGCATGGTTTCCTTCGCCAGGGACTGGTTTCTCCCGATCATTTGCTTGAAGTAGTGCGAGAAATCTCTCCATCCAACTTCTAAGGAGTATTTGGGTGATATTTCTTCCAAAAAGATTGTTAGTTTGGCTCTCCATGGTATTTTTCAACATTCTTTGTAATTTTATTACAATTATTAATGAGTATTCTTTGGAAAAATGAAATTTGTGCTCATGAAGAAAACACCTGAGAGCCTAAAAAGTAGTAAGGCAAGAAGTGGTCTACTTGCCACCTCTTCAATTCCTACTACCTAGTTCTATTTTGCAAGGGCAACAGAGTTGTAGACTTTTAGCAGTTTCCCAGATTAGGGATTTATTTTCAAGCCCTGGGATTTCCTGAATGTTCTGTAATGGATATGACCCATGGAGCATAGCTCATGCACTTTCCTTTTCGATTTCCTTTTCTGCACCTTTGCAGAACTCGTGGAGTTAAAAAAATAAATTTTCTGGAAATTCTGTCATCACAAGCTTAATGTGATGTACACATGGTCAGTCTCTGAGCCCTCCATGTCTCCAGCTGCCTGAGAGCTCTCATAATAACAGCAGCATGAGTGACAGGTCAGATCCAGGAGCATATGTTCAATTTACAGTGAGCAAACATGAAAGAAACAGAGTCATCATTTGTACTTAATGGAGACTCAGTCTGCTGACCTTAGTCTTACATTGCCTCACAAAGACCTAGTGAATTCACCAACAAAAGATAGTTTATGTGTCTGATTACTTAGTTGTCAATATCTTATCTATCTCCTAGGTGTTTGACAGTCTTTGAAATCTATGTAGAATGATTGAGGACCTTCATTTTCTTAATGGAAAATAATTCTTATACTTAGGTTTCCTGGGAAGCATAAATATGCTTCCGTTCTGCCTATCTATTATCATCCTGAGGATTATGTGTCTTTTGACAGGACATATGCTGTCAACTTTTGTTTTTGCTTTATATACCCTTACTGAGGTGTATTTGACATGAAATAAAAGGCATTTAGTTATAATGCTCAAATCGATAAATTTTGACATATGTATATACAACCATGAAGCCATCATGCCTTTCTCTATGCCTTTCTAATAATTTTCATGTTTTCTTATAATTCCTCTGTCCTTCTTTCCATACTGTTCCTAAGCTGTTCCTGGTAAATCACTAGCTTGTTTTCTGCATTGTCAATTTATTGACAATTTACAAAATTTTATGTAAATGAAATCACTTTCTATATGTTATTTTCCATCTGATGTCTTTCAGACACTGTAATTATATTGAGAGTCATCCTTTGGTTGTGTATAGCAATGCTGTTGTTTTTATTAGGTGCCACAGAGTCAGTTCTGACCCATAATAACCCTATGCGTAACAGAATGAAACACTGCTTGCTTCTGTGTCAATTCAAAGTGTTGAAGGTCTTCCTATTTTTTTGATGTACTGTTACTTCACCAACCATGATGTACTTTTCCAGGGGCATGAGGTGAAGCGTCACCATCCTTGCCTCTACTTGTTTATTCTTTTGGAGGTCTGTGGTACTTTCAAAATTCTATGCCAATATCATAATGTAAATGCATTATGATTTTTCTTTTGTCTTTCTTATTTTATGCATAACTTTTACATGCATGTGAAACAATGGAAAATACAATGTCTGGGGTCAGCTTGGCTTTTGAAAACTTTAAAGAGGTCTGTGCAGCAGATTTATTTGATGCAATGCATCACTTGACCTCTTCACTACCTCCATGAGTATTGATTGTTGATAAATCGAGTCTTGCAAAATCCTTGACAACTTCAAACTTTTCTCCATGTAGCATTAGTGTTTCAGGCTTTGCTCACTTTCAGCAAACAAGATTGCTTCAACGGAATATCTCAGGTTGTCAATTAGCCCTCTTTTACTCTTCATGCCAAGTTCTTCTTCATCTAATCGATCTTCTATGATGATTTGCTCAGCATGCAGATTGAGTACGTTTTGTGTGAGGATACAACCCAGATACCCACATTTCCTGATTTTAAACCAGGTAGTATTCTCTTGTTTTGTTCTCACTACTGCCTGTGCTGTCAATGTATAGGTTCCACATGAGCACAATTAAGCACAATTCTGGAATGTTCATTCATCTCAAGGCTGTCTACATTTTGTCCTGGTTCACACAGTCAAATCAATAAATATGCATAAGCAGTAAAACACAAATTAACTATCTTTCTGGTATTCCCCTTTCTCTAGAGAACTCATATAAAAACATTTCTGTAGCAATATTATAGTATGTTATAACTGTTTGTGCCCTTGCATGTGGAATGAAGGGTGAGTTCATAATGGGTTAAGTAAAAATTTGGGTTGTAAATAGGTTGGACAGTCAATGGTAAGGTACTCATAGCTGCTGTTCAAGAAAAGGCTCATGACATGCCATTTGAGAAGAAGATGGACTTCTTCACACAATGTGCCAAGAATAGGGACTAAGACTGCTTCAAGAGTTATCTTCCTTTACATTAGGCTCCTAAGGTTATTGCATATGATTGCAAAACTCTTTGAGGTGCCATTCTATAATAATCTATGAGAGTATTTATTTAGTAGCTTATGGAATCTACAACCATCACAATGGCATACAACTGCCTTATTAGGCTACTAGGTAGGTTATGATCCCAAGTATAAAATTGATACTCAGAATGAAATATGATAGTCTCCAAGCACTTATTAATGTTGTTGTATAATCTCATAATCTGATTACTCAATCCTAGACTCTTCCATCTCTCATCCCTTGCAATGCTTTCATCCATTCTCTTTTCTATCCTCGTAAATTTAGTTTTAACTCATTTGGTATCTTCTTTTCCCTAAACACTTTCAGAGGTTACCTTTTTGCAACCTGAAAACATTTATATACTTTAGAGTTTATAGTATTATATTATATAGTATTATTTTATATTATAGTATCATATTATATTATAAACCTTGGTGGCCTTGTGGGTTTTGAGTTGCGTGGCTAAACTCAAGGACAGTAGTTTGAAACCCCCAGTCACCTGGGGAAGAAAGATCAGGCTTTCTAATTCCATAAAGGTTTATAGTCTAGAGATTCACTAGGGCAATTCTACTGCTTTATATGGCTGTTATGAGTTGGAATAGACTAGATGGCAGTGCATTATTATTATTATTAGTGCTAAATGTTCCTTCAGGCAATGTATACTGTAAGGTTGGATTATTGAACAAATAGAGGACAAGGTTAGAGATCCTGGAAAGGAGGAGGGCATAGGCTATTATTTCAAATATATTTGTCTCCCACACAATAGCAGAGTATGAATCCCTCAAGGATAATGCTTTTTTTAATAAATGAAGGGAAGGGGCTCAAGTATCACATAGAATTGCTTAACTTTCAGTTCTTTCATATTAGTTGGTGGCACTCCTTAGGCAACATAATTTGCAGAACTTTTCTTTTTCTTGTTTTGAAATATCGTCCCTTCCACCGCCGGAGAGCAGTGATGCCTCCCCCCCCCCCCAAAATAATAAAAAAATAATCAGCTGGCAACTGATCCAATCTAATTCTTTTATCATAGAAATGAGACAATGGGCATTAGGAAAAGTTAAATATTTTCTCAAAGCCATAAAAGGAAATGATACAATTCAAACTAAAATATATGTCCCAGAATAAAAATTCATGTTCTTTGTTACTGAAAAAGAAAATCTTAAATGAGTAGAAGTAGGAGGCTCAGCCCCACTGCTGGAATTGAACCTCCGTCCCAGTGGGCCGCAGTCCTGTGCACAACCACTACGCCACCGGGGCTCAGCCCAATCAGCTGATTATTTTATGAGAAAGAAAATGCAGGGACGATATTTCAAAACAAGAAAAAGAAAAGTTCTGTAAATTATGTGCATTATTAGGACATGTAATGTTTGAAAGTGTACATGATGTTTTAAAAATCATTTCTCTGTGAAGAAAATGTTGCTTTTTAAATTTTGAACTGTTTCAGAAACCACAAGAAACACTGCCATGTTTTTGATTGAACAAATCTCTCTGTTTTGAAACTGGTGTACTTTGCCTTCCTATTAGCCTTCTAAACTCTTTAATTGCAAATGTGGTTTGTCACACAGAGGGCCTCTTAATATTATATTCATCAAAACAAGATTTTCCCATTGAAGATAGGAGAAAAACATGGGCAATGTTTTTCATCTAAAAAATATTATTCCCCAGGCCCCTCATGTTGGAACATATGATATTCATCAGCCATTTTTCTTGTTTTGGCAGTGGTCATAGGAGTGTTTTACATTTTATTTTGAAAATAGTCTGTTCCACGCATATTGCCACCTGCTGTTTTTCCTCCCCACCTCCCTTAAGGAGCCGCCATCCCACATGGAGCCAATCAGTTCTCACATTGCTTGGTCAGCAGCAATCTCAGTCAATGTCTTCTACCCTGTTATCCAGACTTAACCAGGAGAGGAACAAAGTCATGAGCAAAAGACAGTTTGTGAGGGTTGGCGGAGAAAAAACAGAGTTTGTCCTCTCAGACACTCCACACAGGAGATTGTTCGACACACCAAAAAGTCCCTAGGAACCCAAATGTGGTCTGTAGATTCCAGAATGCTCATCAGCACACTGTATCATTTCTAAGATGCCCTACCTGTTAGTTGACCTTGAACAATACAGTAGGGTGGTGGCTGGACTATTCTTCCTAGACATTATGCTTACCATTTAGTCTCAATCAGAAATGGCAAGTGGCTCTCACCTGGCTAGCCAATTACTAAGTTGATAGTGAATAGCTGAGATGCTAAGTTTAGCAGATTGCTGTGGCTATGTTTAACTTTATTGTGAAAAGAGCCAAGTCTATTAGTGCTCTGGGTGAAGGAGAGAAGAATGGTGAGATGAGCGCTGCATATTTGAAATCCCTGGCTAGGAAAATTAGGTGTTCTGAAGACTTAAATAATAGAGAACCAAGGGATAAACTTAGGTTGCAATCAAAGTCACTTCTCTTACAATAAGAGTTTAATTTATTATTGCAATGGTGTAATGATAGATTAAGCCACAATTGGCAGCATAGTGCCTGAATCTTAGAGGCTACTCAGTAAGTTTTTGTTGCATGTTTACATGAATAAATGGAAAATACTAACACTTGTCTACCCAGTGCACCTCTTTGGAAAATAAGTGGTAAAGAAAGATTATATGTTCAGAAGTGGTTGTGAAGATTCTTATTATCTTCTATACCATCAGTCAATGTAATTTATTGTCCAGAACAACAGAAACTCTCGTTTGTCTCTGCCATAGCCCCGGCACTCAGAAGAGTACCTGACACAGTGTAGGTCCTTATCCTATATTTAGAGCATTCATCAATTGCACCTCCTCTTAATCCAATTCTGACTAATCTGTTGACAGAGGTGAAAGCAATCCACCCTTGTGCTCTTACATCGATAGTGTTTAACCCCACAGGTTTCTCTAGGAAACTGCTTAATGAACTACTTACCCATATCAGAAAAAGGTGCTATTCTAAATGTGGAATGGATACTGTAATCAAATTGCAGAGGCTACCCCTGTGAATCTTTTTTTTTTTGGGGGGGTGCATCACTGCCCTCAGGTGGTGGGAGTAGGAGGCCCAGCCTTTGCTCCATGGAGCTGGAATCGAACCTCCATCCCAGTGGGCCGCAGACCCGCGCACAACCACTGCGCCACCAGGGCTCAGCCCCTACCCCTGTGAATCTTAATCTCTGAAATGTTCTGTTTTGTGAGTAGGGGGGAAAATGAAGTATTTATATAACAATGTTATTCAAATACTGCCCTAGCCCTTCTGGGAAACTTGTGCTTATGAATTCAATAAAGAAAGACATGTGCAGATATATACAAACATACATACGACCACTGAAAGTCTTGGTCACCCAATCCTGCTATTTCAGGATCCTTGAAGCATTCTAAATGCATGATAAGGGTGAGCTTTTCCACTCTGACAAGGGTGAAGTGTGCTTGGTGCTAAAATCATGGGAAGAGCTGACTTCATGGCTGTCAATCTCAGTTGGCCTTTAGCGTTCCCCCTCAGGCGCTCCAAAGGCCAGTTTCCTGCCCTTAAACATCCGTCCCCAGTTTATTGACATGTGATTCATATATTATGCAATTCAATAACATTCAGAAGAATTGTACAATTATCACTAGAGCCTATTTTGGAACACTTCTTCATTTTTGCACTCACTGTTACTAACTCCCCATTTCTTGTCAAACTCCTCCACCATACATACCCTCAAGGGACCATTTATCCAGTGACTTTATTTTATTTTTTGGGGGGGCATCACTGCCCTCTGGTGGGAGTAGGAGGCCCAGTCTTGCTCCTGGAGAGCTGCTGCTGCATTTGAACCACCAACCCAGTGGGCTGCCGTCATGCACACAACCACTACGACATCAGGGCTCAGACCCCCCAGTGAC
This sequence comes from Nesogale talazaci, assembly GCA_004026705.1. Classification (NCBI taxonomy): domain Eukaryota; kingdom Metazoa; phylum Chordata; class Mammalia; order Afrosoricida; family Tenrecidae; genus Nesogale; species Nesogale talazaci. The sequence goes on from PVJH01009461.1 coordinate 57,192, forward strand.
TTTTTCTATAGAGTTACCTATTCTTGATTTTATCTATAGAAGAAAACACTTAAAACATTAAGAACCAAACCACATTAACAAAATAAACATATAAATCTCAAAAGAAAAGAAAGCAGCAACTATCAAAGCTATACCAAAATTAAAATGGATCAAAAGGGAGATCAAATGATAAGGTGTTAATTTTTCATCTAATATGTCTACATATTATTACATCTGCAATGATCCACTGTCCAAAGCATTCAGCAGGATAGCAAAGTTATTTTCAGCCCTGGTCAGTGGTCAGAAGGGTTTCAACAGGGTCTTAATCCACTTGTATTTCCCCTTTGCTTAAAACTCTTAACAATTTTGTTTTTACTTTTCCCTGTGTCCTGTAATCATGTAGCTGCTGCTGATCATGTGGCATAAAATAGGCCTTATCAATGAGCAGACATTACCTGACATGAACAGAGGTTCACTAAGAAGAATTGTGTTTTGAATTCATGAATCAATTTCAATGCTTTAATAGCATACTTTAAAAACACAAATATTTACAGGTATTTCAAATGCTAGCAGGGACCTCCACGGTGGGCAGATTTCATCAGCGCATCCAGACTAAGAGAGACTAGTATTAAAAGCCTAGCAATACAGTTTACTCAGGAAATCAGCCAATATAAGCCTTACAGATCACAGCAGATCATCGAATGACTTTATTCCTTTGGAAAGGCCGGCAAGAGGAATCACTTTGTAGAGGAAGCCTCTATTTGTTGAAATAGAGAGCCAAGGAGGAGCAAGTAGAACCTTGCATAGCCAGTTAGTATAGTTTTATGATGGACTTGCACAGGATAATGAGTGTTAAGGAAATGTAGGCAGGAATATTTTTGTGAAGAAGGTAACCGCGCATCAGAGTAGAATCAATCGCTTTTCTCTATCTGTATCTATCTAACTTTCATTGTTTGTACAGAAGAATTTGTTGTCTTTGAAACTAGAAAGTGAAGGAAGAAATAGGGAAAGGTAAGAAAAGGACAATTAGATATTTTCTTTTTTTTTAGTTCTTGAGATGACAACTGATCCATGATCACTGCCCATGAAGCAAAATGAAAATATATCATTTGAAAAGAGTAAATGATTATTTTTTAACTTTCATTATTGATAAGTAGCATAATTTGATATGATATTTTTGTGTAATGTTACACTATGGGTGACAGTACTGTTACTTGGGATTTCTATTGTCTTTCCTATACAAAGTTCAATGCTAGAAAAATATCATATTTCTATATTTTCTAAGTATAAATCTGGAACTCAGGGGTGTTGATATTATCAATAACCAAAAGGAATAGAAATCTCACGCTTTTCTGTCCAAACTCAGAAATATAGATTCAAGATGCTTCATCTTGTTCTTACCATAATACTACCACTATTTTATAACTGTTATCAAACGATTGTATTAAAGCAAAACTCACTGCTGTCCATTTGATTCAGCCTTTTGGCAGACTTTCACAGAAAATGTAATGACATAGTCATTTCTGAAGCAGGTTTGCTCAACGTTGATCGTAAGATCATGCCTGTGCTAACTGTGGGACATGAGCACTTTGGTATTTACTCAGCCAAGTTGAAGGACTGATAGCTCTATAATCTGTTGGTTTTGCTGATGCAATCCTGATCAGCCACTGAGCTTATTTAGTTAATGGATGGGATGTTGATTCAGTTTGTACAGTTGTGTTTCCATATTTAAATACCAAATGTTTAAAACCAAGTTTAGGTTTTGTATTTTATTTCTCAGTAATTTGATAAAGGCAGACATATATAATTGTTTTTATAAGATATTAATTATTTTATTATTTATTGGATATTAATTAATAGATTATATTATCACTGATAAGGTATAATATTTTGTAAGAAATAAATGATTAGATCAATACCTGGTTGGTTCATAGCTATAACCCAATAAAAATTTCCCAGTCTTTTTGCTACCACTAGATATTTTACTTTCAAAAGTCAGCACTTTCAGATGAAGTTGAAATATTGGCATGCTTGTTGACAATTTCTACTAATTTCATTTTTAATGGAAAAAATTAACTAAAATGGACTATTGATTTGATTTTGAAGCTGTATTTCCTCACAAGAGGTTGTTTCATTTATTATCAGCTGGTAATTATTTGGCAGGCTACCACACCTTTCTATTTCCTCTCTAAATTTTGTAAGCAGAATAAATGAAATGAGAATACTAAAAAGTCTCAAGTTTGATACAACTTAATAGAGCCATTAAAAAGAAAAGAAAAAGAAAGTCTGGGCAATTATGTAAAAATTAATAAGTATTTTCATGTTTAATTTAAAAACATGCATGGACAGTTTTCATCTTACTTCTCCCTTATTCGTTGATCTATCATTAATCTTAATGATATTTCTTCGAAAGTGTGTAAGGTGCAACCATAAATTAAATTCTTTAACATTATTCATCCTTAAGTTTATGTCCACAGCCCAAGCCAGGCTTACTGTTAAGGAGTTGATGCGACTCACAGTAACCGTATAGGGAGAACAGGGTGGAACCACGCTTACAAGCTGACGAGACTGTCACTGTTCTCCCTGGGAGTGGCTAGTGCTGACAAACTGCAGACTTGGAGGATTACAGCCCAACACCTAAACACTAAGCTCCCAAGACTCCAAGTCAAAATAAATTGCTCTATGGACAGATTAGTAGTAGCATGTATTTAACAGATATAAGAAGACAGTTCATTAAAAAAAATCACTAATTAATCTTCACTTCGGCAGCACATATACTAAAAAATCACTAATCAGAAAAAGAGAGGAGAAAAGAAAGAAGTAGACTCAGAAGAGAAAGTAATGTATTGTATGAAGTTTCAAAGAACTCTTCCCATGACAGAGTCTTGAGGCACTCAGAATGTAATCATGCAGTAATATTTTCTTTTATGGAATCAAAGGATAATAAGATAGGTTTTTTTCATTTTAGTGGGGGATCATACGATTCATATATATATATATATATATATATATATATCCACTGTATGCAATGCACAACTGTGCACTTGTTGCCATCATCATTCTCAAAATATTTTCTTTCCATTTAAGCCACTGGTATCAGCTACTCATATTTCCCCTCCTTGTCCCTCCCCCATGAACCCTCGATAATTTACAAATTATTTTATTTTCTCATATCCTACACTGTCTGATATCTCCCTTCACCCACTTCCCTATTGTCTGTACCCCAGGGAGGAGGTTATACGTAGATCCTTGTAATAGATTTCTCCTTTCTACTCTACCTTCCTTCCACCTTCCTGGTGTTGCCACTCTCACCAGTGGTCCCAAAGGGATCATCTGTCCTGTTTTCCCCATGTCTCCAGTTCCTGTCTGTAACAGTGTACATCCTCCGATCTAGCTGGATTTGTAAGGTAGAATTGGCATCATGATAGTGGGGAGAGGAAGCATTGAAAAACTAGAGGAAAGTTGCATATTCATTGTTGCTACACTGTACTTTGACTGTCTCTTCTCTTCTCTGCGATCCTTCTGTAAGGGGATGTTGCTTCACCTACAGATGGGCTTTGGGCCCCCAATCTGTACTCCTCCTCATTTATAATGAAATGATTTTTCATTCTTTGATGCCTGATACCTGATCCCTTTGAAACCTCATGGTCACACAGACTAGTTTACTTCTTCCATGTGGGCTTTGTTGCTTCTGAGCTAGATGCCCACTTGTTTACTTTCAAGCTTTTAAGACTCCAGACATTAAATCTTTTGATAGCTAGGCACCATCAGCTTTCTTCACCACATTTGCTTATGCACACATTTGTCTTCAGCAATCATATCAGGAAGATGGGCAAACAATGATGTGATTTTTAGTTCTTTAATGCCTAACAACTGATACCCTTGACACCTCATGGTCACATAGGCTGGTGTGCTTCTTCCACTTGGACTTTGTTATTGCTGAGCTAGATGGTCGCTTGTTTACTTTCAAGCCTTTAAGACCTCACCCACTATATCTTCTAATAGTCAGCCACCATCAGCTTTCTTCATCACTTTTGCTTATGCACACAGTTGTCTTCAATGATCATGTTGGGAAGGTGAGCATCATGCAATGCCAATATAATAGAACAAAGTGTTCTTGCATTCAGGAAGTACTTGAATGAAGGTCCAGTGCTCATCTGCTGTCTTAATACTAACCCTATATGTATATGTATGTAGATATACTTCCCTTTCATCATATATAAATATATTTACCTATGTACATATCTGCATTTAGACCTCTGTAAATGTCCTTTGCCTCCTATTTCTTTCCTTTATTTCCTTTTACTTTCCAGTAAGACAGTTATTTTTAAGCAGTGTTGTTTGTAGGTTCTATCAGGTCAATTTCAGCTCATATTGACCCTGTATACAACCCTGTCCATTTCTGCACTATCCAAACAATTGCTTTACTCAAGCTCATTGTTGCCGCCACTGTCCATCCATCTCATTGAAGGTCTTCCTCTTTTTTGCTGACCTTTACTTTACCAACCACAATAGGGATTATTCTCTTTAGATAACATGTGCAAAATAGAAGAGGGAGAGAGACAGAGACTCCTCATCCAAGTGTCTAAAGAGCATTTTAGCTTTCTCTATTCAACACAGTTTTGTTTATTCTTCTGGAAGTGCATGGTCTATTCAAATACATTTTCAATGTACTAATTCAAACACATCAGTCATTCTTCATTCATTGCTCACCTTTCACATGAATGTGGGGCAGTTGAAACTATCTTGCCTTGGGCCAAGCCCATAGAGTCTTCAAAGTGGCAAATTTGCTTTTTAGCATTTTAGAGAGATAAAGTGCTAATGATGAGCCTTTCTACTTCCATAAGGACAAGTCTCAGAAATTCACAGGAGCAGGTCTACCCTATCCTGTAGGGTGGCTGTGAGTCAGCATCAACTCTATGGGTGTGAGTTTGGTTAAAGTGGAATATGGAATATATGAACCTTAGATATATAAGTCTATCTTGAACTCATATAACTATAAGCCCGAACATAAAACAATTAAGCTTTATGATGTGTAATATCATCTCAGTGAAACACACATCCCCCTCTTCTCTTGGTCAAGAATCACCAAAATACAATGAGCACCAATTAGGGTCACCAGAAGGTATTCACATGCTTCTAATTTGGGGAAGCTGCCCCAGTTGAGATGAAGCATGGAGACAAAGTCTTTATGAAGTGCAAATAAGGAATTGATAAATGGGTTACAAGCATTAGACAATCATACCACTTCATTGCCTGGAATGCCAAATTGAATACTTCATGACCCCACAGCCACAACCTGTCTTTGTCTGTTGTTTTCCCAAGTGGTCTCATGAAATATTTCTCCCTTTGTAATTCACTAACTTCACTCAGCATTATGTTCTATAGGTTCAACCATGTTGAACGATGCATTGACGGTTCGTGGTTTCATCAGTGTGTTTCAATAAGCATAGTGTTCTAGTGTGTGAATGTACTATATGTTCTTCATCTGTTTTTCAACTAAACGTTTGGGGCTGATTCTTTCTGTTTTTGTGGGTTTTTTTTTTTTGGAGGGGGCATCACTGCTCTCGGTGGTGGGAGTAGGAGGCCCATCTAAGTTCTTTCTAGTGTGAACAGCGCCTTGATGGACATGGGAGTGCATATGTTTATTTATGTTATGTATTTCTTCTTTAGAGTATATACACAGCAGAGCTATTATTGGGTTATATGGAATTTCCATTTCTAGCTGTTTCAGGATAGGGATATATCACTTTCTATAATGCTTATACATGTTTACAGAACTTCCAGCAGTGTATGAGAGTTCTTATCTTTTTACGTTCTCTCCGAAAGTCACCATTTTCTGTTTAGCTTTTTTCATTTGGCTGCCAATGTTGGTTGGTGTAAGGTGACGTCTCATAGTTGTTTTGACTTACATTTCCCAGATTGTAAGCAATTGTAATCATTTAAAAAATGTTTTTAAAGCCATTTGAATATCATTTTTGGACAGTTGTTTATTTTCTTTGCCTACTTTATGATTGGAGCGTTTATTTTTCTTATAGTGAGGTATTGCTGTTCCTCTATAGAATTTAGAAATTAGTTGTCTGTCCATTGTGTCTTTGCTCCCTTTTTGCTCTCTTGAAGCATTTTGACACATGTGTCACATTTTTAGTAGATGACAGTCATCTGTTTTGTCTTCTATAGTGTGTTCCTTCATTATATTTGGCAGCATGTCTATGCTCTGCAATAGAACCCTTAAGTTTCTTCCTATTTTCTCATGGATGATCTTTATAGCTCTGGAATTAGCACTGAGGTCTTTGGTCCAACTTGAGTCCTCATTTTATTTGGGGGGATTTATGAGTCCTGTTTCATTCTTTTGCAGCTAGAGATCCAATTTTGTCAGTACCCTTTGCTAAGGAGGTTTCTTTTTCCTAGTTTGTATGTTTTTGCCACTTACTGAAGTTTTGGTCTGTAGGTGGATACACTTATTTCTCGATTTTCTATTCTGTTCCATTGAGCTGTGTATCTATCACTGTACCAGAGTTAGTTGGTTTTGACTATTGCGGCGATGTGATAGGTATTAGGATTGAGCAGTGAGGGTCTTCCTCTTTTAACCTTCTGCAGAATGAGTTCTTTGCTTATCCTGTCTCTCCTCTCCAGGTATGAAATTGATGATAATGTTTACATTTCTTTAAAGAGTGAAGTTGGGATTTACATCAGAATTGCAGTGTTTTAATATGTTGTCACTGTTGTTGGGTGCCCTCTAGTTGGGTCTTACTCATCATGCTCTTATGTAGAACAGAAAAAAAATACTTCTTGGTCCTGTGCCATCCTCATAATTACTCAATATTTGAGCCCAATTTGGCGGCCATTGTGTCACTGTATGTTTCGAAGGGCCGTTTTCTTTTTTTGCCATTTCTCTACTTTGCCAGCCTGACATCATTTTCCATGGATTGATTTCTTCTGCTCACATATGCAAATATGTGAGATGAAGTCTCACTATTCTTGCTGCTAGGGCATATTCTGGTTGTACTTGGTAGATGTTTGTTCTATTGGAAGTCCTTGGTACTGTCAATATTCTTTTCCAGCATCATAATTCAAATGCATTGGTGTCTCTGCACTGAGCATGCAGTGGGTGCCTACTAGTCGACCAGCCAGCAAGATCTGCTCCCCATGCAGAACCACTTGAGACTATAAGGGTAGAACCTATGGGGCAAGGCAGGGGAGGAATTTGAGTGGGGGAGGTGGCTCTCCATGGGGTATGTCAGTAGGTGGCCAGGGTACTTATATGCAGAAGAACTCTGAAAGCACTCTGCATTGATCAGTGTTGAGATGGAGGGTCAGTAGCTGTGCCTGCTCTGAGTTAGTTATAGAGGGGATTGAGAGCAGCCTGTAAGAGTTTGAACCCCATATTCTTAACTACATTGTTTCCTTTTCTTAGTTAATCCATTCCCACAGACTCCAGTTTGGAGAAACCTTGGTCTACTTAGCTTTGAAGGTTTTGTTCAAACAACTTCCCTACTTCAACACACACACACACCCACACACACACACACACACACACACACACACACACACACCACTCCTCTGGTTGCAGGATTTCCATCTTGGTGGGATTTTACTTGATTCTTTACAAAGAGGTCTTCCTGTGCTTGTTACTCTATTCACATCTCCTGGGTAATTATTTTTTGCTTTCCCCCTATAATTTCCATTATTCCTAAATTATATTGTAGATATCCAAGTAGTTATACTTTTCTTAATCTTTAGCATCTGTCTTGGGTGAGATACTTACTAGTCTAGAAAAGATTGAGGGAAATAATCATAGCTGATACTCCTGCCTTTGGTAGCTGTGCTTATTCCTGGGTGGAACACAAATTGAAGTTTTTAAAATCTTTGCTCATGCATTGGTTTTCTAAATGTAAGGGCAGCAATTCAAAACCACCAGGTACCCTTTAGGAGAAAGGGCTTTCTACTCTCATAAAGAGTTCCAGTTCTGGAAATTTAGGGCAGGAGTTCTATCCTGTCCCAGAGTGCTCAATGACAGTGAGCTATTGTTTCTGGATGAACACCAGGGCAACTCTTTCTAGTGTAGCTTCAAATCCATGACCAGAAACAGTGAAAGAAAGAAAAATGATCCACTGTTCCTCTGAGTACTGTATAAATATGTGACCAGAAAGAATCACAATATAAAAATTGTTGTGGTATCAAATATGCTAATCGTTACATTAGCATTTGTACAAAGCTGATGCTTTGATTCATCAACATTGATAAGATCCTTAGGGTGATATTATTTTTAAAGAGACTTCTGTTTAATTATTGCCTGTGATCCTGACACCTGTCAGCAGACATTGATGGGACCCACATCTTGGAGACATTAAATTCAAGCAAATTATTTATTTCTCCCAGAAGAAGGATTTTCACATACTGTTTCTGTTAACAGAGAGCTGGAGAGTAAGATAAAACAATTTGTACTCATTTGTTTGTGAATATGTAATTACTATTTATATAAAACAGCCAGTTGTAAAATTCAAGCAATGTAGAAATATAGAAATTAGAAAGGTAAAATCTATTCACCTGTGCAGATATTTTTTAAAGTGATTTTGGGGAAAAAATACACAAGACACTCTGTTTTTAAGCCATAAAGCCAATGTTTAAAAGTACAGTGTCTTGTGTGAAATTAAAGATAATTTGGTTAAATTGAGGAAAAATAAAACCCTGAAAATAAAAAAGAATTGCTGAATTTTTTGAACTGAGTGATACCGAAGTGAAATTGGTTGTCCCTAAAGTTAAAAGAAAGAAAGAAAGAAAACGATTACTGAGGTTAGAGCCGTTACTCATTTATTTCTTTGATTACTTTGAATTATGTATTCACTTCTTTTTCCCAACACACCCCCCATAGAGTTATTTCTGACTGTCGGATGAGGACTCATTGTCCCTGTGAGTTGCTAAGACTGGACTGTTTTCAGGTGTGGAAAGCCCAGTCTTTCTCCCACAGAGCAGGTGGTGAAGTCAAAGCACAGACCTTGCTGTTAAGCAGCCTAGCACCTACCCACAGCCCCACTTTAGATAGTATCCTAGAATATGAAGAAGGTTATGTGGAAGGTAATAGTCTCTGCTACTTTCTTGCTTTGGCCTCTGTATATACTGTAACTTGTTTTGCTCCCTGAATCCTTTATGCTTAAGTTTATTATTTTTTAATGCTACCATTTTGTCATATTTTAAAAACATATCTCAGTATCCCACAATTTGTATGAAAATTCTGATCCCAGAAATCAAGTCAAATATTTATAGTTGTCTCCATATATGATCAACCATTTATTCTCAAAGTGCACTTTTTATTTCCAGAAAGATTACTTATATGATATTTTTGGACATTTTCTCTGTTTTGTTTGTTGTGTTCTTTGCATTATGAATACAAATGATGTATTCAATCTCTAATATAGCTGTCATTTTCTTTACAATTAGTATTTTATCTGCGTAATCTATTTATGCTTAGTTTTCGGTCCCTTTGTTTTTCTATTGTGTTTTTGTACTGTCAGCTCAATTTTTCATCCTAAAAGATATATTATGCTGTTTGAATTTTTGAAAATGATGATAGATGATTTCTCTAAACTCTAAATCTCTGTATTGATTCTTCATCTTTCTCTTTTATCCACATACACACATGTATATTCACGAACATGCATACTCATTTTTAAAGCGTTGAAGAAGAAGGCTTGGGATGTACCCTTTTGTGTTTTTGGTGAGGTCAATATTGTTGAAAACTAAAGAGGTTGGGTCAGAGAAGAAGCTCCTGGAGGCACATGCATTTGGGAATCCCCCAGCTGTCTTTTGACTAAAAGGGAGATCCCATTGTGCCCTCAATGCACAAAATGCAAACCATACTTCACATCTCTATGTTCGTCCCTGGCTCCCACCTCATTTGCAACGTTTTCCACGTATTCTTGGATGCTCTCAAGGTGGGTCCAGCTCACAGGGGCCCTTGTGTGGTAGGACACAAGTTGCCCGCCCCATGGTTGCATTGCAGCCGATTGTTGCAGAAACTGTGTCGATCCACTTCATCTGAGGTCTTCCTGTTTTTTGCTGACCCTGCACTTTACAGGGTTTCCACGTAATAGACTTTGAATTTGTTTTGTTAGTGGACATTAAGAAAAACTCTGGTAAAGACCAAATGGATATGACTTTGTTCAACTTTCCCTTCACAGTGTCAAAAACACACAAGTACAGAGGCATGTGCACACTAGCACACACAGAGAGACACAGTCAAGTTTAACAATTATATCAAGAGTCACGGAAAGGTGGGGAGGGGGTAAAAATAGTGACAATTGGGGGACACCTCCACTTATTTCCTAATTCCTAGCTGTAGGGGTCCACTTATCAAATGGTAGCATGCAGATGTCAGCTCCCTGCCAGCCTCTGTTCCAGGGTAAGTTTAGAAAAACACCTTTGAAGCTGACTGGAAAGTGATTGTGTTTAGCGCCTTGGTTTCTTCTTCCCAGGTCTGGTTTTTAAGGTCGTGTGACTTGCGGTTATTGCGTTGCATGGCGGAGTCTGGCAGGGTCTCCCGCCCACATGCACTGCATCCCCAGAGCATCTGCCCTTCCCCTAGGATGGCGAGACGAACTAATAACCACGGCTTTAGCTTCAGCTCTCCCAAGCTTTTCGGGAACTTGATTGACATCTTGAAGGAGGCGAGCGGGAAGTGATGGATCTCAAGAGGTAAATAGCAGGCTTGCCTTTCACTGAAGAGGAGAAAGTTTCTCCTCCTCAGGGATCAAGTTCCCCCTGCGTTGTCATGACAATCAAAGCTGCTTTTCAAAGACAGGCGTTTGAGAAGTCAAGTTTCTCTGTGCAGTTTTCTTCCAACCATCCTCCCCGCTGCACACCCCCCCCCCACTCCCATTAACAGCTTATATTTTAGGAATTTGTCTTCAGAAACTAACATATGATGAGATTTAAAAAATTCAGAGTGACTGTGCCTTAAGGAAAAAATGACTCCTCAAATCCAAGCAGAAGGGAACCCTGGAGGCTAAGTGGGTTTCACCCTAGGGCTCTAACTTCAAGGTCATTAGGGAGCCCTCACTCCAGGAAAGCCAAATGGGATAATGGTACTCTGCCTAAGAGGGTCAGACTCCGGGTTAGTTTGGTTTTGAAATAAAAATAAATATTATATATTGAAATATATATTTGAAATAAAAATAAATACTATATATTAATATACTTATTGAAATAATATATATTAATGGTGGAAAATTGGACACTATCAGAAGGTATCAAAAAGGTGATACCAAGCAACCATTCCCTCATGCTGTAGAGCCTTTTGGTGTCATCCTGATCAGCCTTTTTCTGTGTGTCCTTGTATATGGCTTACGTGGTTCAGATTAGATGGTCAGCTCACTTTTGACTTTCTGCTGATTTTTCACAACAAACTTTCTATCATAAACATTATCCAGGGTCTTTTTTTTCACTTGAATGGAGCCTAGAGAATTTTCTTCCTCTCGACCCATGCTTTTACATCTCACAGAACTACCATTCATTAAAAGTAGTTTGACAAATACTAGTTTAGATCTAAGATACATACATGCATATACACACTCATCTCACTACATTATATATTCCTAGAACCCATATTTTTAATCACTAATACTCTGAATAGATTGATGTTCCATAATTTATTCAATGATTCCCTATTTTTGGATACTTATATTACTCTCAGATTTTTTTCTATTATAAATCACTCTGCAATGTGATTTGGTGGCATACATATTTGTCTGAATTTTGTATGTTTTTCCTTAAGGCCATTCCTGACTTACTGGCTCAAGGAATATGAATATTTTAAGCCATCCTGGAAAATATTTATTACTGAGGTTTGACACAACATTTATTTAAACACAGCACTTTTATAACCTTTCCTTATGACTTAGCATTTGTTATGAGAAGATTTACGTGTCCATAAAATGTCATTAACCTCCCATATATTAGTCAGTTCATTACTGGTATTTAGAGATGTCTGTGTGTGCAGGCATGAATGCATCTATTCCCTGAGCTAGTGTTTGTCAGACTATGTTTCAGGAATGATTAGTTCTTTGAGATGTGAAAACTTATGCTGAGAGCAAGGACTTTGTTTATGTTCAAGTCAAGGTGGAAAACACAGGATTAAATGCTACTGCTAGTTGCCTTATCTAATGACTCACTCTGGTCTCAGAGTGGTTCCATGTTGGGCTGAACTGTTAGGTCAGCAGTTTGAAGCCACCCCTCATTCCTCAGGAGAAAGACGGGGCTTTCTATTACTGTAAGTTGTTGTTGCCATTCAGTCAGTTCCGGCCCACAGAGACCCTATGCACAAGCGAAGATTGAACTGCCTGGCCCTGCATCACAGTGTTCTTTTGAGTCAGAATTGACTCCAGGTCAGAGAAGTTTTTTTCTTTAAATTAGTCATGACTAAGACTAGCTTTCAATGAGCATCAATGAATTGTTTGGATATGAAATCAATTGTCTGGATTAGTATTTGAAAGTAGCTCTGTCATGGAATTGTCAACCTGAAATAGTGGTTTTTCTCATGGGGAACCTTTTTCAGAAATGATGGGAAGTCAGATGGCAAACATGAACTTTTTATCTTCTCTGGTGCACCTTGGTTGGATAGGGATGGGAAGAAGAAAAGTGGGTTGGGCAGGGTTGGCTAGAGAAACATATCCAGTGACAATTATAGATGTATAAGAAAGAGCCTCATATCAAGAAGTAACTATATATCAGGAAAACATTCCAGTCCAGTCCATCTGAAATCCATGAGTCCAATAGTAGGTCCTAAGTCCCTCTCACACAGCCACACGCGATGATGTAAAATGCAGGAAGGTCACAGGTCAATAAGAGCAAGCTCTCAAGGATCCAAGAGTGGTAAAGGCATCTCTAGAGCTCTGGCAGCAATTGGGGTCAGTTTTCAATGCATCTCAATAACTAGAAGGGCATCCACATGTTCACATGTAGTTCCGCACATTTCTCTGAGTCAAGGTTAAATCATAGGAATCAGGAGAAGACATTCTCCCCGCCAGCCCTCTTTCTTGGATGACATTTCCTGAAATCAAAATTTGCCCCTTTCTCTAATCCTGAAAAGTCTTGGCTCAGGGAAGTCTTTTGTACTTGCAGACCCGTAAGTCCCAACACTGCTTGGGTCTGCCTATTTTTAGAAATGTCTGAATGCTCAACTTAGAGATGAATCGCAAGGCACACGTCTTGATGTTCCCACAGATTGTGGGCAATTTAGTTCCCAGCGTCGCCGACAAAAACTATTGATTACTTTTTGTGAAGCTCGGCTGGTCTGATGGATCCCAGCTCCCTTCTCAGGCACTGGTCCCATTTTGCTATACCAACTCCATTTAAAATGTTGCAGTATTTCTGGAGTTTTTAAGGCTCCAACTGCTACCGATTATTAGAATAAACAGCTGCAAAAGGAAAATTACAGTCCTAACAACTATTTGATGTTAAATAATACATATAAACTATGGGAATGCTACAAAATAATTTATGAATTATTCAAAAGGAAAATGTGCTTTAAAGTCATAAGTCAAGGACATTGATAGCAAAAACATCGAGAACTTATAAACATTTAGGAAATCACTTAGAGAAACCTATTTACATTTTAGAGTGTAACTTTCAGAAACAATTGACTTTGAGTCAATTTTATGTGCCTATGATTCTCACTGTAATTTTATAATGCACTCCTATGTACAAAATTATTAAACTTTAATATGTGCTCCAATTAAAAACAAACAAAAATAACAGATGTCTATGTTAATTTGCTTCGGAATGCTGAGATCAAAGGTCACCCATGTTTCTAAAGAGCGTGCTGGTTATATTTTCTTCAAGCAGATATGCTTGTTGTTGTGGAGGTCCATGGTGGTTTAAGATCTGAACTACATGTCTAGACTCCTACAACTCAACCACAAAAGAAACCACATTCAGAATGCGAAAAAACTTTAATAGACAGTTCTCCAAAAGCATATCCAAATGACCCATCAGCACATGAAAAGAGGCTCAATGTTATTAGTCATTAAAGAAACAAACACAAAACCCTGAGCATCATCGAGTCAATTCCTATCCATCGTGACTCCGTGAGACAGGGCAGATGTGAGTTTCCAAGGTTATCCATCTTTCCGGTGGTAGGAAGCCTCCCCTTTCTCCTGCTGGTTTGGAATGGATGGCTTTGTAGTTTACCAGCCCAATATGTAACTCGCTGGGCCACCAAGGCTCCTGTAATTAGTTCAAATCAAATCAAACCCACAATTATATATCGCTTATACATACAACGATTACAATCATTAGGAAAAGGGAAATGCACAAATGTTAGCAAGGGTGTATTGAAATTGGAGCCCTGATACATTGCTAGTGATGTGCTTGTTGTGAAAAATAGGTTGTCAGTGCCTCAAGAAGTAAAATAGTGAGTTACTACATGACCCAGCAGTCCTATGTCTCTAGTATATGTCCAATGTCTAGAAATCAGGGGCTCGGAGAGATATATGTTCACTGATGGCCATTCACATAAAACTCATCTCTTTGGCAGTCGTTCCAACTCATAGTGGCATTCTAGGACAGAGGTTGAACTGTCCTTTGGGGTTTCTGAGATTTTAAGTCTTCAGCAGAACAGAGAGCAACATGTTCCTCCTGAGAGAAGCAGCTAGTGAGTTGAAACTTCTCAGCTTGCAGCTAGCAGTTTGATGTGTCACCCCTGTGCCACCAGGATGCCTTTAATCAGTGGTCATCACATCATCATTCATAATAGCTAAAAGGTGGAAGAAAGTCGAGTGTTCACCAACAGATGGATGGATAGACAAAATGCAATATACACATACAATTTTTTAGCCATAAAGAGAAATGTATTGCGATACATGATATGCTATGAATAAACTTTGAAAATGTTATGTGGACTACAATAAATTGGGCACAGAAGAACAAATATTATATGGTCCCACTTACATGCAACATACAAAGCAGGTAAATGAATATAGACCAGAGTATATTATTAGCTTCTACAGAGGAAGGAAACCTGTGGACTGTTTGTATGATTTGGAATCAATTTAATGGCAGTGGGTTAGGTATAGAAGAATGGAGTCATTGTTGAAGGGATATTAAATTTTTTGAGAGGTGATGAAAGCAGGTAGAACTGGATAGTGATGATGGCAGCCCAATGTGGTAAATGTAATTAATGTCCCTGAATCGTGCACTTAAAATGGCTTCCCCAGCATTGTTTTTAATTACATGCAATTTACTATAACACAATTTTTTGAAGTTAGTAAATATATCCTTTCAAGGAAAGATGTGTAGGATGGGATAGTAAACATGTGCTGAAAGTCTGAGGCAAAAAGGGAAGCTTCTATAAATTTTGTTCTTTATTCTACATACTTTTTTCTAGGATATTCTACATACTACTTTGAGTTTGCATGGTATTCAGCCTTTCAAAAAAAATCAATCACATACACTTTGAGATATTTCTCAGAAGTAAAGATTTTTCCTCGCTACTCTCTTTATTTTTCTTTTTCCCCTCAGAAGATTTCAATAGCCCCATCAGAAGTTAAGCATATTTTCTCAGCCTTGAAATACCATCACTTTCAAGAGACATGAGGCCAGAAAGGAGCAAAAAATAAGAAGAGCAGAAGAAAGCAATAAAACCAAAATAGTGTCAATAATCCAAAATCAAAATAAAAACAGGAAGTTGAAGACCAATAGAATTCAATTCATTAGACTTTCATTGGGTTCCTGTTATTCACAGTAACCACACAGCATGGGAAAAATAGATAATGGTTTAGAAGCAAAGTAACAGAAAATAATACCACATAATCCTCAACCTGAAAATGAGTTAGGGCTGGTGGTTTATAAAGCAATGAGGGAGGCTGGTATATAAATTACCTATACCTTGTGAAACATTCTGTAAACAAACTAGTTTCTTGGTACGGTTATAATAGAAGTAAGCAAAAGATCATGTCTAGACATTACAAGAGAAATGATATCTAAGCCGAGTCTTAGGGATGACATGTCAAGTAAATTATGAAAGAGGAGAGAATTGTACAAAAGACAGAGGTGCAAGAAGACTGGATTTTGTGAGTGAAGATTTGATTAGTAACTAGAGAATCTGGTCAGAATATAAATTATTATCTATCAAGAAATTTGGAACATTTTTTTGTAGGCAATGGGAAGACCCTCAATGGTTCTAATCATGCAGCAATTCACATGTTACAATGAAAATCTGTTTGTAGAGGATTAGTTTTTCTTATAATATCTTTAAATCAGTTTAGATATTTGTGCTACTGTCAATAAGCTACCATGTATTCACTAGTATAAGCCAGCCCAAATATCAGCTGAGGCACCTAATTTTATGACAAAACTGCATTAAAATGTGTTGAATAACTTGGCTTATACATGAGTATGTACATTACTTTAGCAGATTAAAGAGTATGGTGACATATTTTTCTTCCTTTCTTTTTTAAAACAGGTTGTACTTACAACCATTTAAAATATTTGCAAATATTGATTATTTTTTCTTGGTTCAACAGTATTATTTTGTTGTACTTATAACCATTTAATATATTTGCAAATATTGATTATTTTTCTTGGCTCAACAATATTATTTTATGCTATTTCCTTTCTGTTCACTATTACCCTTCATCTTCTTAGACACAGTTGTGATCTCTTATAGATTTTGCACCCTATAGAGTGTTTCCTTTTTATAATGACTTAGTAAGGCATCTTTCCAATTCTTGCCAGGTTAAGAATTCATAAAGAATCAGGAAGCACTATTAAAAGGAATCACAGAACAAAAAACTGATATTCAGTTCAACTTCTACATACTTTACAAATATAATAGCAACACATCATTATGTTTCCATGAAATCCAAAATATTTAAATTATTTTACGTGCTAGAGACTTGACATTGTGGAAATTTTGTTAGTTTGTCATCTGAAAACACTAAGTGTTGTGAGCTATTTTTCATTTAAGCTGAAAAGTACATCGAGGATTAGGAGCAATTGGAAATACAGTCCTTGTAATATCACTGCTAGACTACATAAATAGATAGATAGACAAACAAACAAATAAGAACTCAGAGCATCCCATGTTTGTTTTCCCTTTTTCTAGCTCTTAGGCTGCAGCGGGGCTGAGGAGATATGTACATGTGAAGGTAATAAATCAGTTGAGCTTAGATTGGAATTGAGGGGAAAATCTACTTCCCTGTTATTCATTTTTGCCCTTGAGATTAGAGATGACTTGCATTCGGAACGCTTGTTTGTTCATCATACAAATGAAAAGCTCATGCTTACTTTGTGTTTTGCAAAACAGACTCAGAATTTGGTAACTCGTCAGCCCCACATTTGACAGTCACTTTCTACTGAGGTAGATGTCATGCGGGTGTAGCAGGCTGGATTATGAATTGAGGGGAAGACAGCATACATGCTGTGCTATCACGCATACTTACTGCGCACACTTGTTCTAGCGCTCTCTGCCTGATCTCTGCCAAGGATCTAGAACCTCACGATCTACTCTGGAAATCTTTACCCAAATCACCTTACAAGTTTACAAGATGACAACAAAAATTAATAATCATACCCACCCACAAAAGAATCTAAGGAAATGGGGTGAGGTCACTAGCAAGAGCAGAAACATGGACAATAAGATTTTTCTTTCTTTTCCTTTTTCTTCTCCCACCCCCTCCCCACCCACCTCCTCTCTCTTTCCCAAGAGTTCTTAATGTTTCTAACATTCTTAGACAGCTAGGATCAGGAAAAATATTGAATTCTTATGTGTTCCCTAGTCTTTTTTTTTTAAACATATGCTGGCCTTTTGTTATCAACACTAATAGATTATGTGGTTCTGCTTAAGGGATGTTTAATTGTATCAGGTTCTCCAGGTTTATGGGCCAAATCAGGACTAGTAATGTTAACTTAGTAATGTTAACTTGTTAGAGGTACAGCATATTCCTGAAGGTCATTAAAAATAATTTTGTATGCAACTTCCAAATGTTCCAGAATATCTGTCTCCCTCAACTATTATTATATGCTCAACTAAAACCCCCTTGTCCTAGTTCATCAGTGGGAAAGATGTGTGCATACAAAGAAATGGGTGTAATTTTACAAGAGGCACTGAGTACTTATATTTTGTCAGTGGGTTAATGTTTTCTTTTTTCTTTTTTAGAGCAAAGGCTCACAGAACAGAGGAGCAGACATATTTTTGGCTTCTGAATCAAGGCTTAGATTTTGTGTTTTTGATTTTTTCATTTTAGATTTTTGCTCTCTTGTGGGTAGAGCATTATTCTTGTCTGGCTTCAAGTCTGGCACATGATGCCTGTAGGTTTAACATTAATTACTGATTTAAAAAAAATCTTGTCTGAAGACAGTGTTTGTCAATAATAAATGGCTCATTAATATGAGGTATGTGGGAAAAGGCTTGTCCCTCCAATTTTATTTTTAGAAATTTTAGAAACTCACAAATCAGGACATTATTTCTGAATAGTATACGACTGCAAATATATGAAAAGACAAAAGGAGTACAACAGCATTTTGCACTTAGAGTAAGATAACTGAGTCATATTTCACAATCGATAGCTATGATGTTATCTCAGCACAGAGAAGAAAATGAATTCTTTCAATAACACTGTTTTCTATGTCACCTAGAAAGTATGAAACACAGGTTAGATAGTTTAGAATTTATTTACAGAAAATTATATTCAGGCTGTGGCTAAGTCTGTTTTTAGAAATCAGTTGGGGTTTTTACCTGGAGGAGGGAAAAGTTGGGGAAGGTTTTACAATAGTTTTCTCTAAGGAGTCAACTGGTAAATCTGGATTGTGTGTCTAATCTTCTGGATTAGGGGGCCTAACATATACCTAGAATTCAGCATACTAATCAGTTTTCATTTCATAACACATCAACATGTGTGTGGCTATTACTCATTATTCTCCAGCATGACAGACTAGACCACTCTCTCTACCCAACTGATAGCCAAAGACTCTCTGTTTCCTAATGGGCACAGTTTCTGATCTGAAAGTTCAAATTTCCATGTGAAAGTTCTTTTTCTTCCTTCTTTTTAAATTTTTCTTTCTGGCTATCACAGATATCTAAACAATGCTTATTTACTGCCTTACTTCAAAGTTTTGGCAGGTGATACAATTCACTCTTGATAAATCTTTAATCCATACACTGTTCAATACAGTCTTCTGAGTTGAGTGACATTAACAAATGTATTATTTTTAGATCAAATGATATTCAGGAAGAAAATAACTCGCTGACCTCTCTAGAGTTTTTTTCAATCACCATTTGATTATATACATTTTTTATTATGGGGATGTACTTAGGTATCTAGGCATGTATGAAGCATAGTATATTATATCTATAAATGTAGTAATTAAAACAGATAAATAGAGTGCATTTGCTATGTTATTTTCTATAGGCATTAAGTGCAGTAAAAAGGAGCCCTGGGCTGTTTTTTAAGGCTGCTAAGAGAAAGATTTATGATTTGATTTTATCCGTTGCTCCATGGGAAAAGTTAATGCTGCTTTTGCCAATAAAAATGCACAGTCTCAGATACCCAAGGGAGCAATTCTGTCTACCCTGCAGGACCACTATGAATTGAAATAAGCTCAGTTGCACTGGGTTTGGTGTAAATGCATGATATACCTTAAGTTATATAAAACCTACACCAGAAGGTAGTTACTAATATTATTAGGCTACTAATGATTTACTGGTATGTAAATAACATTATGCCTATTGTGACTGTGTCATTGGTTTTAGCCAGGCAATTTGACTATAGAGTGCAAACACATAACCAATTTAATTAATTGTTGATGATATTAGTGTAACCTTCACATGGAAAAAGCAGATTCATGGCCATTACATTTTTAAAGCTACAAAAAAATAGTATGGTTATAAAACATTTGTGTTCTGATAGGCAGTACCAAACCACACCAAAGAAACAAACAGAAACTCTTTGCTGGGTGGAACTTTTCATAGTATACTTATTTTCCTGCTAGGTGCACCTCAAGCAACACATTCTGAGTTAGTGCATCCAGTGGCATCACCTAGGAAGTTTCTTTATTGTCACAGTGAATATTTTCATGAAAGCAATTTCCCTTGAGCCCCCTTTATTTGTCATGGCCGATTTCAGAGTACAGTGTGTGGCTATGAAATTTTGTTTCCTTCTTGGGAAAAATGCTGCATACATTTGTTGTGATGTTGAACACAGCTTACCAGGACAGTACTCCGGGTAAAACTCAAGTATACGAGTCTTTTTCTCATTTTATAAAAGGCAAAATGTTGACAGATGATAAAAATTCATTGTGGACATCTGTCAAGTTCCCAAATCGACAAATATTTCAACAAAATTCATGGACTTGTGCTCAAAAATTGATGATGAGCCATTGAAGAAATTGGGAGTTTATCTGGACTATTTTGCAGCACAGTTCAGCAAATTTTAATGGAAGATATTATAATGATAAGGATCCCTCCAGAGAGAGAGAGAGAGAGAGAGAGAGAAATCACTTGGAAATTAGTGCCTTAGGTTCTGACTGACCAGGAAAAAGCGTATAGAGTGGAAACATGGCATGCTTTGAAAGAACAGCTCTAAAGTCACCCAGAATTTTTAAATAGGGTTATTACTGGTGCATTATTACTATCTGAAACCAAACATCAGCCAAGCCACTGGAAGAGCCATCATCACATCACTCACCAAAAGAAAAGCGCATCAAGCGAAATCAAAGATCAAGACAATGCACATTTACTTTGTTTTTAGATGTGAGAGGGATAGTGCATTTGGAGTTTGTTCCATCAGATCAGACAGACTGTTAATCAAGTTTTGAACAATTCAGGTTCTGAACAATTTTGTATGTGACAAACAAGGCTTGATTTGTGGCAGACAGCAACTGCCAGGAGAGTGCATCTGTTCACACAGACATCTCAGCGCACCAGATTTTGGCAAGAAACAGCATGCCTCTCTAGCCCCACACCTTACTCACCTGACCTCCCTCCATGTGATTTCTTTTTGGACAGCAATTTGATGATGTAGAAAAGGTGAAGGAAAAAATAGGAGAGAGATGCCATCACCCATCCAAACAGATGAGTTTAAAAAATTACTTCTAAGGATGGAATCACAGATTTGACACATACATTAATTATAATGGAGTATACTTTGAAGGTAGTAAGGCTGTTTTGTAAAAAAAAAAATACATGGTTTTGAAAAAAAATTCAGTTCTTTGGGAGGTACCCCTCGTGTTGCTGTTAGGTGCTAGCAAATTGGTTCAAACTTAGAGGGACTCGATGCACAACAGAAGGAAGCATCGCCTGGTTCTTCACCATCCTCCCCTCCCCAAGGTTGCTATGGCAACCTTACCATGGCAGCCGCGGTTTCAATCCACCTCATGGGGAGTCTTCCTCATGTCCACTGCCCCTCGCCTTTACCGAGAATCATGTCTCTCTCCAGGGAGTTCTTTCCCCTGACACGTCTAAGCTACCTGAGATGAAGTCTCACCATCCTGGTTTCTAGGAAAATATCTGTTACACTACTTCCCAGATAGATTTGTTTTTGTTTTGGTAGTCTGTGTACTTTCACTATTCCTCATCAACAGCATAATTCAATGCATTAATTCTTCTTCAGTCTTTCTTATTTAATGCCCAACTTTTATATGCAAATGAGGTGATTGAAGACATCGTGGCTAGTGTGAGGAGTACCTCAGTCCTCAAAGGCACCTCCTGGCTTTCAGTACTTCAGTGGGGTCTTGTTCAGAAAAGTCACTGAACACAATGTGCCTTTTGTTCTTTTGGCTGTTGCGTCTTTGACCTGTGATCATGGATCCGAGCAAGACAAAATCCTTGACAACTT